>JAQGAK010000458.1:0-77522 GCA_034696945.1 Lipothrix lubbocki | reverse complement strand
TGATAAAATTAAAATTCGTAAAACCGGGAAGATTTTGGGTTTGAATCCTTTTGTATACCCTTACGCAAAATGTCAGTGTCCGAAATATATCAAAAATATCTGCCCGGACACTCTGACCCACTCGTAGAGAGATTTACTTCAAGTTTACAAGCTTACTTGTTTCAAAATGCACTAGTGTATTGACAATCGAGTAAAAATTATGTTAGGTCTATCGGTATTGATTATTTCCGAGCATTTAATATCATTGATATGTACATGTCATATAAGCCTAGCACACGTTTATATATAAATACCAAAAGGTACTTATTTTTGCCTCAAAATATATGGCAGCATTATGCTTGTACATATTGCCATAATAAAGAATTAGAGAATTCACTAAGGAGGAGCTCTAAATCCGGCGTGAGCAAGTATAAAGCGGAGTAATAAAATGTGGCGTTGATGCTTGAATGGGACCCTTTATTACCGATGCTTTAATATGACGTGACAACGGAATGCCATATATTATGGTGGAAAAGTCAATGCTGTCGCTTACTGACCTGGTGAACTGATGCCCTAATAATAGCGCATATATTGCTGGAACTATTTTCCATCGGACATCTAAAAAGGTAAAGGGAGGACTATGACCCTTTGTACTTTAACATCCACCTCCGTGTACGTTAATGACAAGTACTATGCTTGCTTTAATCAGCATGTGTTTTCACTTAGTAAGCCAAAGTCTCGCACTCATCTCAATGTAAGCTAGATGACTAACCAAAGTAATGGACAATTTTGGAAAGAATATTGAGAGTAAAGTAGGTCAAAGAGTTTAAGTTGCCAAACTTTTATACTTTGTGGAATCGATTTAGATGACATACAGTATACTCATGCTTAATACTTAGTGTAGACTAGTCTGGAAGCCACAACTGAGAGAAGCCCTACTACTAATACTATGAAATTGTTTTTCGCAGAACTTCCGCCGTACACACCGAGATGATTTTCTGATCTTAATATACAATATTTTCCGTCTGTTCGTGCCTATGCATACCCACGACAAGTATCTATTTATGCTCTAATATATTTCCTATGATTTTTTACTTGTTGCATTTTATAAAAATACGAATATGGACAGACTAACAAGACAGCAGCAAGGTATGATATGAATACAATATATTTACTTATATATATTTTACGTATGTACAATATATTTACTTATAAAATGGGAATGTTATGAAATGATTGCTTTTTTCTTTATTTCAACGTCTAATGAAAAGATTCAGTTCAAACCGCGATATATTGTAGTAGAAGTGCTCCAACTTATGAATAATTAATCATTGGGTAAAAGGAACGGATTTTTTCATCAATATCGTCCTTGGGAATCTTGAGAAATGAGGTCGGCGTTGATATTCAAGTGAGGCATGATTTTCTCAAACATATTGGTTCTATTTTTGGTTATATTCTTATTTCTATGTAATATGATCAGGTGTTACTAGCCGTTCTTAGTTCTCACGCTGAAATCTAGGAATACCTGCAAATGCAACTCACGAAGAATGTACATACACAGGTATGTTAAAAACAAAAGAAGATCCACGACGCAAAAAATAAAGATTGCAAAAAATTGTTAATATCTGGATAAACATTCCTTTCTGCAAGTGCACACTCAACACCCCGACACATTATCTAGAACAAATGTTTAAGCAAGTTGTAAGTTTAGCAAAATATTCACGAGATGCAAAATTATTGCGAAAACAAACCTAAAGGTACGAAAAACTTAAGTATGTGTTGAAATACTAATATCTGCAGCTCAAACTAACGTTCTCACCATATGAGTCCACTTTAGTGTTGTTGAGTAAATAGACGAATTTGTAAAACAATTCTGTGGAGGGTTTTGTAAACAAACGCCAGAATAAAATATAGGTTGGAGTATAGGAACGATACTTCGTTTTCCAGATTGTGGACATATGAAAGGACACGGATAGACTTAAAAACTTACTACGTTCATTTTAAAACGTCTTAAGTAAACTCCCCAAAGGTTGAGTGGGATGATATTATGTGAGTGCTTCCGGTTAATTCGTATGTGTCTTATTTGCTGAAATTACATTGGTAACTATTTAAAAACATGGTTTTCCTGATTCCAGTGCTGGTGGTGCAAAAAAAAAGAACAAAAGAAGGTTCCGTGCAGGAGTACAGATAGTGTGAGATTGGTAAAACAAGGCAATAATCGTAAAGTGGTGTGAACAAAATGAACTTTATACGATTTATCCGCTGGCGTCACGCAGATCATCTCAAGTGTAATGGACAATCATCGACTAAGTAAACATTTGCTCTTCTCGACCGATTCCAGTAACTTGCTTTGTTCGAATTCTCTTCTCTTATTTCTCACTCTTGCAGTGCTTCCTATATTCCATACATACGTATTTCAACATGTCCGTCTATATCATCCCACATACGGAGTTCCCAGAAGTATTCTCTTCATTCAATTATAGCTACCCTCAATAGAAAATTAATTGCTTCCAAAGTCCCCCAAGAATGCTCACATTATATAGAATAAAATGAACTTCACTGGTATATAACAAACCAAATGAACATCAGTGGTGGTCAACAAAACAATCACTTCAGCTTCAACAATACTAATTCAATGATTCAACTATTGGCTTCAAACTCAATGTTAATAGTGTGTATCTGTTTCTTTAATACATGCTATTCTCTGAAAGTGAATTTACTATGTAGTAAACTTTACCAGCGTGTGTATAATGCCTATCACAGAACATTTTAGTAATAATTCTTTGAGTGGCTCCTATAAAAAACTTCAAACAGAACTTCTGCAAATATCTGTATATAATGCACGAAATATCTCTACAAAAGTGCAGACATGCAGTTAACATGCAGATACGAACATTTTAGCAACAACGAAAAGTTCAATGCCGACGTTTCCGTAATTACGTTAAGGTCACTGAAGTTTAATAAACATCCAATTAGTGCTTCAAACACAGTATTTCTTTAATCTTGATAGATCTAATTTTTAGGTTAAACTTTTAGAGGACCTTTACGTCTGCATGGTGTACGTTTGTGGAAACAACAACTACTGCAAATTGTGATGACAGCTTCTCTCTTCATACAAACCGGCATATCATAAACAAGATCATTAGGGGCAAAGTGAAACCGGGTTGTCTAGCTGAAACCGGCGTTGTAGGTATGTATACCATAGCCTGTCTGTGAATTCGCTGTTTTTACATTTATTATACCTAAGTACAAAAGAGTAGAGAATATGGGAAACGATTTGCATGGAAGGACTAGACGAACCAGAACTAAAACACTTTGAGCTTGAACTTGAAAGTGCATGGGATGTTTGCCAAGGTATTATTAGTAAGTAGTAAAAGTAGAATGAATATGGAAAGCTTGTATGCGGCAGAGGGTAATAATAATGATAAGGAGTGCTGAAAATGGAGCACATAAAAGCAGAAGCTCAAATCTTTTATATATTTATGTATGTATATGCCAGAGAAAGATATGTTTATGCTTGATGAGGGATGGTCGGAAGGGGAATGAAGCCTGACTGCTGGAGAGGGTGAGGGTTGGTTGGAGTAAAATGTGGGAACGGTCGGTTGAGGAAGGTTCCCACGCGACTGACACGCGTTCACAATCCCACATCACACGATGGGAATCATCCTCAGTCACTCTCACAACAAATCTTCTCCGTCTTGACCAATCAAATGACAATTGAAATCAATCGCTCGCTTGCTCACTAATACTTTATACTTTCCCAGCTCCATGCTTTTATTTTATTATTATTATTATCATTTCGCTTATCTTTTTTACATCATCGCTCATTTACTATTCTCGTTTGAGATGACAACAGTGCCCCCGCAACTCTATATGCCAGGTTCCTGTACTTCCTCTATACATACTTGTCAATATATTATACTTATGTACAAAAAATGTTCCGACTTTTTGAGATCTGTCATCCGTATGATAATTACTTTTGGAAACTAATAACTAACTACATCGAACGTATACACTATAAACTTACAATTATACATATTAATGTATCATCTATTATTTGATCACGTACAAAAAGTAATTACAAATCATAACAAAAATGATAAAAATATCTATCATTCAAAGGTACATCTAGCATTACTATTTTATATAGCAGTTTAAATATCCTAATATTAACGTTTTCTAACCTTAAAAAATATAATTGCTAATGCAAATTTAACGTAAATCCAAAAAATGCATTCCTCATGACTAGAAATTATTCAGCAACAGTAAAAATTGGGATGAAAGTTTTATCAGCTTTTCCCTGCACATAATCATATGATTGCTAGTAGTACGTGGAAGTGAGATACTTCAGCTGGTGATCAAGAACACAAGGAGAAAATAATTTTCTTATAGTTTGAAAGGTATTGTGATAATACTTTTTGTACATACTGATCAGCCATTAGGTTTTAACGTTATTGACTCACGTGTGGACATGATTCCAATAGTGTGTAAACAAAAGTATCCGTTATGTAAAACCAAGGTTAGAGATCTCCATATGGAAAAGTAACGACAACAGAGGTCAAGAATATTTTTAAAGTATCTCTTGAGGAAAATAAAGCTGGGGAGTTTCAACTTGTTAAATTAAGGCTAAAACTTCTGAAGGTTTCACAACCGCAGATCTAGAGTACTACTAAAAGAAAATCTACTACGATCAACCAAATACAGTGTATATTTTGTAAAAATATGTAAGTATATGAATTTACGGACGGGAAAAGGCGAGAACAACTTCTGGATACGTCCCAATCACACGGGTAGTATATTGTGCAACGGTTCAGAGGAGTTGGTGAGCTTGCTAAAAATATGTATGTTCTGAAATGACTCACTTGCACTCGTTGTTGCAAAAGTTGCAGTATCGTAGTTACTAAAAAACAATTGTAGAATACACTGAACTTTGATGGTTGCAATTGACAGATAAGCGAACTCTCTTGAACCTCTGGACACGTGTTATGTATAACTCTCTGCATTGTAATATTGCTTGCATTCTTGAAAATGTATGTTAGCTATGCCGGGTGAACTTTTTAACTAACTTAGTAGACAAGTTCGCCTCCCCAGGGTCGGTAGGGCTTTCCACTCTGGACGTATCCCATCGAATTGACTTGATGGTTGGACATTCCATAAGGAGCTGAGCTCATGGGGTTATGTTGCGAAGTTGACACCAGGCTGGTGGGATGAGAGTGGGGATGACTTCCAGCACTTACAGGGAAAATTCCAGCACGTTGGTGATGATGCTGGGCCATATGACCAGTCTGATTTAAATCATTGGGCATATTCGGACTCACTGCATGATTTGCAGAACTCAAGTAATTCTGATGATTTGAGGATGGTGATGAAGCCTCCATCAGTGAAGGATGCTGAACGGGCTGGAGGGGGGCGTGTGCTTCTAAACCACCTGTACACAAAAACACATTCATCAAGAACCTCATTATAACAGAGAGGACCTTCTCAAGACCTGGGAACTAATTACTTAGTGTAAAGGCAAAGTAGATACTTAAATACAATTTCTACATTGATCGTCATAATATCTTCTTACAATACGCTAAAAAGGTGTAATAACAATTTACTACAAGTACTTTTAAAACAATAACCATTTGGAATAGATGATATTGTACTTAAGGGATATCTTATGAAAAAACTTTAATGACATTTACCTGTGGGATGATGAGATGATGGTGGTGGGATGGAATAAGGATGGTTCGGCGTGAGAGGATTAAGACCCCAGGAAGAAGCTGATGCTTGCTTATTAGCCAGTTCCCGTTGAGCAACAAAACATTGAAGATGGGACGATAGACGAAGTCTCACAGGATTTTGTATATCCATCCCTTCACATGTGACCAAGTAACGATTTACCTCAGAAGCGCATTCCCGGAATCCAATGGAATGATAATCCATGGCGATTTTGTGAGGCTCATAAGCAAGAGCATCCAAGCCTGCAATCACAAAAAGAGGTAACTCATGCATTACAACACTCAAGACCACCAATTACACATTAATAAGAAACAATTCGAAAGCCTAACACCACCGAAATGCATTGATCAATAATAAAAAAACCGCTTTTACTTGATCAATAAGAAACACATTCAAATAAATTACATATAATACACGTATAGGCTATCAAATCATATGTACAAGTTTAATTAGTGCGACCAATAGCCGCGGCGCGACGATAAATTACCATCTTTACATGTATAATCAAAAACTTGTGTATAGAACAATGCCTAGTTTTATGAACTTTTTCATCCCAATAAATACTCCCCGTATCAATAAATTACCCACAACGGGTTTTCATGTTACTCCCATATACCCGGAGTTTAGAATGTAAACAGGAGTGCATGGGAAATGCGAGGCTAAATAAATTAGTACAAAAGTGATTCCAGAATGAATTGGGGGAAGGAGCCAATGACGATGATGACTGATTCTAAATGTCTGTTATTACAGCTCGCGTCTATGATATTATGCTCAAAAGAATATTCATGTTCTACTTGGATTTCAGTTCGTGGATTGTAAACAATACTGAGGAAATCTTGTACAACAGGTATGTTTGTACAATCTATACTGCAATGTATTTGTATACTCCGCATATGCTCACTACCTGTATTGGTAGCATAAGATGTTCTATACATATCCGTGGTTCTCACCGAATATTCATTTCTGGAAAATTGCTGAAATTAAGCTGCCTCTGTAGATTTGAAAGCCCATGATTAGGATGATGCCTGCGAGAATAAAAGTGAGCCCGGTCGGGCGTACACATAGTAAAAAGTGCCTTCTTGAGCAGCTTAATTTATTTCGTTCGGAACCAATGGAGAAGGATGATGAGAACAAATCTTAACTTGCTCTTTACTCTTCCTCCCTCCGATCTTACATGTACGTGTATTACTTATTTGACTGCCACGCAAGAACAAGTGAAATTTAACGTATATTCACATGTGGTTACTCGCTCAACTTGCTATAAAAAAGGGTAAAACCAACTTAAAAGTCCAGTGTGTTCTTAATGTAACGCACCGAGATTGAGGGAACCCAAAAGTCGGTACAAATGGGCCGGCATATAAGAATTCAAAACAAGTCATGATACTCTCTCACTAAACTCTCAAATATTATACAGCTTCTTCCACTTCCAGCACCTCATAGCTAGTAATGTTAGTATATGTCTTTTGAGAACGTAAACTTTGTTCAAGTTTTTTTCGCCTTCGTGTGTTGCTCAATTTCATCTACTACTAGTATGTGTACTTGTTGCATTGTTAGTTATGAATGTTGTTACTGCATCAGCTTCGGCTGACCTGTAGGTCTGTTTCTTCCTACTTGCCATTAGTTTAACAACAGGAAATCTAGTTAATAGATGAGTATAGATTTGTGATGTTGGATGGCGAGAGAAAATCCTTAAGTCGTGCTCCATTCATTCTCATATACGTTATGGAGTTATGATTTAATGTATACGATACATGTGCAATGTATCCATGTTCGACTGTATACGGGTAAACAAAAAAGAGGTCTAGTAATGTATGTATGAGATCTACTCATGGAAACCAGAACCAGCTTCTTGGTCAGTGAGCGAATATGCTTCCGAAGTCTTTTAGGCTTCCTTATATAACTTTTTCCACCTTACATGTACATATATGTTTATATTATTTTTTGTATGCAATCTTGTATACTGCTGTCTCAAACATCGTATACACATACAGATTCTGTAACCTATCCTGTATATATGTACATATTTAAATTCTGTAACAAATTACATATACATACTTCATAAGTTTCCATAACAAATCCAGCATCTAATCCTAAGATATTAAGTTAAATGGAAAGTTTATGCACACGCTATTGCAACTGACGAGTGTGAACTGTTCTAGGCTCGAAATCTGCTGGAAGAAATATAGTTAACGTGAAATTGTGCGTATACGTGCAGTAAAAATATACATATATGTAGACTAGGATAAAAACGTGATTTTCTTGGTTTTCAAGCCGCTCCTAAAATGAATCTTTTGATGAAAGCCTCCATGTAGCCCTTCTGATAATTGTTCTTATCTCATCATCATCATCATCTCTGCTTTTCCCGTCCTTCTTCTCTTAAAACCTTACATGCAAGTTTTACTAGCTTTTTATTCATGCTGTGATCGGAGTATTATATTTAAAAAGGGGAGAACTATAACTCCATAGGACGGAGTAGGGCGCCAGACAATAATTTTCTAGTCGGCCACACGGTCAAAGGTTATACTCTTCACCACAGTGTGTTAGATGAAATGAAGATTATTACAATTTCTTATTGCCACCTCCGCCTCTCAATCTGTGCAGTAGAAACTGGAAGAATTCCCTATAGATACCTACCAGAAACAGAGGAACGGGAGGATTGAGAAGGCGGCTCGATACCAGCCTTTTACTCCACCAATACAGCGACAACCTCTAATTTCATTCCAACTAACCTCATTTCTCACAACTGTCAAACTAACCTTTGAATCTAACTTGTCAAATTTGTAAAAACAGTCTCTTTCAGCCCCAAAAGCAAGTGAAACCCAATGAATTGCACCCTTATTCATTAGTAACAACAAGTGTGGGTCCCACAAAATTAAATACTACATTAGAAAGGCTAAGAGTATAATGGTACTAATCTCTTACGAATTAAAAATAATGAAGTAATTATAAGGGACAGAATGAGAATTTAATAGCCTTGAGTTATTATTAAGAAGGAAAAAGAAAGCTAGCTTACCTTTCGAATGAAGCATTTTTAGATGATCGACAGTCATTTGGAGAATCTCAGCCTTTTCTAATTTAGCAGAACCTTGTTTTTCAAAGGCGGTGGGAACAAGTCTTCGTAATTCTGCCAAACTATTATTGATCCTATCTCTTCTCCGTTTCTCAATGATCCCACGCCTTTTCTTACGACTGACATGGTGTCCACAGTTTTCCGAGCCGGGAGGTGTCATGCAACTGTGAAATAAATAAATCAGTATACTCTGTTAAAACCCATGATTGTCATAAAATAAAACTTGGCAACTACCATTATGCATATAATATTTATTAATTTAAAATTTGAAAAATTTAAATTTTAGATGTAGTCACAAATACACAACATAGGACACATCTAGGACAAGACACTTTTTAAATCATTGTATTTAAACTATTTGTTAGTTACACCACAACTATAAATAACAAGCTGCCCTCGACGCAACTCACCTGTCCTTGGTATTATCCGAGAAAAGATCGTCACAATCACTATCACTCAAAGCGCGTTTTGCCATCATGGGAAATTCCCTACTGGGAAGATGCTGTAATTTCAATTACCAAAGGGATCTTTCACAACGCTAGTGTTAATTTCAATTTAACCCTTGAACTTATTGCTCAAAGTTCACTGGTAGTAATTGACACTACCGGAAACGAAGCTTAATTTAGAAATGCTTACTCAGTACTTTCAAACTTCTGTGAATCACTTCCACTTGAATGTTACACTGAAAAATAATTTTTATATGTGCATTTGATTTAACAGTGGTTTTAAAAATATAACTTTTTTGAAAATTTTCGTAGGGTTATTTTAGACTTTTAATATTATTATTGTTTTTTATCGTAGTTTATTATTGTAGTTTCAATCCTGAAACTCACTTGTTGCTTGTATTAAAATTGAATTTTAGAGATATGAATCTCGCTATCAGTAGTAAATATCAATCCTAGTAGCAATAAACTTGTAGAAAATTTGTAAAGTCGGATGTCCGGTCAGGTCACGGAGCTCCGGTTTTCGTCGGATGTTGTGGGTCGTGGTGCGGGCACGTGTCTGACGGTTGCATTGCAAGTGACGGTCGCTTGTCGGGCCGTTCGCACCATGTGGAAGCCTTAAGGGCTCCTTTTTGCACCCCCTCGTTGACGAAAACAACCCTCCAGGTTTCCCTCAGCTGGACAAGCTTACTATTCGTATATATACAAGGTTTAGTGGCTGGCTATGGTGGGACTGTACTTCGGAGACTGACGACCGCCCTCTCCTTCCACTATGTTCAGCTACCTATATGTGACAGAGAAACGTGGCTTTCCACGGGCTCAACGAGGGTTGTTCATTGTTCCTTGGTCTTTATGGTTGGTTGCAGGCCTCTCCTCATGTCAGGTACATACGCCGAGCCAGATCGTGAGAACGGCATTTTTTCTGGCCCTTCGTCAGACCAAGTTTTTCGCATGGCTCTCTTAATAGCTTCCCATCGTCAGTCACTGAGCCACCTCATGTCCACCAACCTCCGTCCGTGGTCCGTACATAACATATCCCAAAAAGATGATCCGACTCTAAAAACATTGAATTGTTCAGCTTTATCATTGCAGACATGTACTTATTGTTACTTGTTGAAACAAAATACGAGCAAAGGTAAGCAGCCCCGACCCGATATACTTTACTTTTGTACCTCACGAGATGAATCTTTTTCCTACACACGCAGACAATAACATTTCCTCTATACATACATTTTACATCTCTACGATCTTTACTTTGAACCTGCCTTGTCAAGAGCAGACCACACTTTACCTTATTATTCATTCAAGTCAACATTGACTTTTTTCACGAAAACCATCCGAGCATTACGGATCTTTACCATGCAATTATATTTGCCTAGCCCTTCATTTCACACTATAACAACTATAACTTGAAGTTGTATCGCATATCATGTCAGGTATGGGGATACTGTATTTGACTTTTACAAGCTCATACGAGTATACCATATACAGAGCTGAATATTATGCAGCTACTTGTTGTATGCTAATAACAATTTATTCGCACATATTTCATTCTTATGAGAGGAAACTACAGGAAACCATAAGCATCTGGTTTTATAAGATTACAAAACTAATATGTTCTGAAGATTAGTTTCTTCATTTAATAATCAGCAGGATTGCTGAGAGATTCCATGCTGCTGTCCTTTCATTAACCGCTTCTCCTTCTCATCTCATATACGAAGGATCGCACATTCTCTACTTTTCGTTCCCGCCAAAGACTCGATTGTTGGGTTTTGCAATTAAAAATGTGTATACCTACCTATAGGTATACAAGAATTACTTTGTAAAATAATATTACTCTTTGTAAACCAAACTCATTTGGGTCTATACTTTGTTTCTGCTCATATGCAATTTGTCCCATATGGCTAAAAATTTGTGGAATAGTTTACATATACAAAATTTGGCTTGTTATTATGCACCTCTTGTAGTAAATGCGCAATCAAAGTGCGATCAGAAAATTCTGAGAGATTCTTTGATGATCATCATAAATCCGATGAGGTAAACTTTGCCGAAATGATGATAATTAATATTAAAGAATTTTAAATTAATCTAATTTATAATTATTATTCTACTATATCAGCAGTCTGGATACCTATATCAGTACATAGGGTATATTCGGATATGTAAAAACATGTGTTCATGCCGTACGCTGACTTCCTTTACTATATATGCTGTTTCAATATTATGCAAGCTGCTAACTGGTCTAATTTTGGAATGAAAATGTGTGAAAATGAAAAGGCTCGTCAATATCACAGTCACATTTAGTATAGGTAATTACTCCATCTGAAATTACTGACAGAATCTTTGGTAGCTATATTTTCTTAGGGTTTGAAAACTGAATTTTATCACATGATTGGCACATGAAGATTTCATAACCAGAGGAAAGCTTAATCTACTACTGGAAGCTAGAACTATGTAGGTATGTATGTTTCTGTTATTTCATTTCAGAATAGATGAAAACTGCAGCAGAAAATCGATTTCCATCTTTGAAATATACAGATTATACATACATTACATAATAGATCTAAAAGCTTAGTGTTAAGTTGGATCAAAATTCAAGAAGTGACTCGATGACTTACCAAGTCTGCTTGTGAGGTAAAGGTAAGACTTTAATGGATAAAAAGTTATTCGCACCCAAAGTCTAGCTGGTCCGGCCGTGAGCTATTTACAATTAGGTCGTTGCCGTGTTAGGAAAATTGGATCCGAATTTAACATATTAATTTAACATGTCTCAGCATGGGAAGACCAAATAAGTTGAATTAGAACTTAGCTGTGTAGAGTGTAGAACGTAGTAATAGTTTCAATAAACGGACAAACAGGACTAAACTGTACTTACATATGCACTTAGTGCAGATTTGCAGTTTCAAATTGCAGCTTTATTTACTTTGTCAGCAAGTTTCTTACCCGTGTGCATCATGCGAGAGAGATCTTTTGCCAGTTTGTACTCCTGGTCCTGCATATAGCTCTTTAAAGCTTGATTCATATGTAAGGCACGCATGTGTGTATGTACGTACTTTAAAAGCAATGAACATGTAAGTAATGACATGCAGTCAACAATGCCCAATAAAGTGGAATCAACTTCAGCCTGAACAAGATCGATAAGAAAAATGTAAGTGGTAGTTAATAAGTTTATGGTTGAGTAAAAAGGATTCGAGGGAAAGAAAGACGGAGACAAGTTATATTATAAGTAGCATACAAGGTTTAGTTTCACAGGGAAGCAACAACATTCTACAGACTGTATACATAGTGCATGATATGCGTCTTTCCTTGGAACGAAGAGATGCTGGAAGAAAGGAACTGCGAAAAAGGAAGGAAGAAAAGTTTTTGTGGAAGTTGGCTGGATTCGGGGGAAACTATTGTTTACACGAAGTGTATAACTGACGTCGTCCAGAAGAACTTAAAATGTAATGTTACGACAACAAGTAGCAGCGTCAACATTAGTAGGTATATAATTGAAGCTGTTGATGAGACTTCATGTGTTGATTGAGTGTGACCCGGGTTTTTGATTCTTGCGGTTATTCACCAGTCAAGCTATGAGGTGAATTAAAGTAAACAAAAATAAGGTGTAAAAAGTTTAGAAAATGAGGCCAAACAAGGATGTTCACCTCCGGAGTTTTTAACAAAAACTTCCATCACTTCCCCTTTAGACCCGGATCAAGAAATTCAGCAGCATCACTTTTCCTTGTTATTCCCGAAATCCAGCCCCACTTCCTGTGTGTTGTCCAGAATCCATTGAAATCCATACAGCTTTAAGTACACACAAATACTCTCGAGGAAGTTAGTGCCCGTAATTGTGTGGTGGGAAAAGCAAGAGAGATGAGATAATTCATTATAATTTGTTTGAGCAGTTGCACTTGTTTTAAATCCATGTGAACCTTTTGCTGTCCAATCAACCTACACACTCAACAAAACTATAAAAGAGATACAGATGAAGGAATCCTTTAACTGATTTCACACCTGCGAAATCTTCCGCGAAATTTATTGCGTTGTATGTCCCCATGCTACACTTACGATTAGTTGGAAGGTACTTCCAAGCATATGAACACTTACTTTCGTATACTACTTCCCCATCATCTACTGTACATACATATACCAGTAAGCCTCATCCATCATCCCACACTAATCCTCCAGAATCTATTTTCTCTTCCTGATTCTCTCTTTAAAAATAGCAGAAAGCTCTCTTCTTTTCTCACTCCATGGTAAAGTGGATATGAAAACACGCAAAATATTACAGCAAATAATTCTGCGTGGAAATAGGTCACCGGAACTATTTCCGACAGCTGGGAAATCCTCCCATAAATCTCTAGACTAAACTAAATTACGTACATTCCCAGTTCCTCTATTTCCTCCCGTTATACATAATAGCATCAACATCATCGCCTTCACTTGAGCAAATCCGGAATCCAGCTACGAGTATGTATATTCAATGCGCCATATCCGTGGAATGGCAGAATCAATTAGATGGAAATCACTATATAGATGGAATCTGACGATTTGCACATAAGCGTGACTGACACACGATCCTTTATCAGGAGACGTACGACCAAAAGGAAGCTTGGCATTTGCCGGTCAAACTCTTTGCACACTTCTCTACAGTCTCATTCAGTTTCGGGTTAAAGAACGAGGAAGAAAAGGATTTTGGACAAAAAATTGTAGCATTTCCATAAATCGGGAAAACCCTTTAGATTGTAAAATATGCACATACGTGTAGACAACATAGCGCCCGTCGTCGTTCGGCAGCATGCCTTGAGCCTGCTCCAAGGAATCCGTTCGGACGAGTGTTAAAAGTGTGAACGATGCACGTTCTTGAATTTGGGGTGAAAAGTTTCACATTACCTAACTTATGCAATCTTGAATAACATAACTTGCCGGCATAAATGATTCCCATTATAAATTAAATTGTATATATGTGCCCTGCAAATCGGACTTCATCCTTTCTATTTACACAATGCTGTATTAGGTAGAAGGGTACCTGTAAACGTACCTTCCGAAAGCAATTCATTTCCTTCAAGCTGTAGGTCAGACATTTAACTTGCAAGAGCATGACCAACCTCTACATTACACAGTATAGAAGGGTGCATACGTGAGTGTGTGAACGAGAAAAAAAGGTGATCAAAAAAGTTAAGCTTGTCGATAGAGCAATAATAAGCTAAGGATAAGAGGATAGGAACGCTTTGAATGGTGGAAGCACAATGGGTGTAAATACAGATGACAGTGAGCATATACCCACGTATGTACACCTTTCATGTGTGGGTATTGTTGCGGGTCGGTGGGCTTCCTGGGAAAATGTGATTCCCACCGTCCTCGACTCACCGAGAGGAAGGAAGGAAGTTTTACTGACATATGTTTACTCATATAGTTTATATATAATATCTGAATCTATAGAACGACCTTCCCATTATCAGACCCTAGATCCTTCACTAACTCATACACTCACAACACACAGTGGTACACACATCATTCATGATAAGGATCCTTATGTCTCCGAAGAAGCTTAATTGTCCCTCTCTGCTCTCTGTCTACGCTTTTTTTTCCTTTCCGTATGACACAATAAGTATGTATTTAGGGAAATTACACCTGTTCAGCATTATTTCAAGCTGCTGTACAAATGATTCACGTAGCAGATCAAAGATATAGACTCTTATGCTCTATTTCTTCCTTGCACACTGTTTCCCATAACTGCGCGTTAACAAAAGTGCTTGTCTGATTCTGAAATTAATGAAATACATGTGTGTTATTTCGTATGAGTTCATTAATTATGTTACTGTGCACTACACTGTGTAAGTGTAAATAAGCTGAACAGCATTTATTCCATGCCTCGAATAATATCCTAGGGTGTTACTAGGAATGGTGAATCCTGCGAACCTATTCTACACGTAAAAATGCAAAGTACCAAACAGGAAATCGCCCAGATATGGAGACAAGTTCTTCAGTATTCCCGACACCCATTAAACTGTCCTTAAAGTTTTTCCATCCAACTGAAAATAATTGTCAACCATGCAACGTCAGTGATGTGCACGTTATTACCGTGAACCATATCAAAGAAGTGTCTTTTTATATTTTGTTTCCTTAAAATACCATTCAAATTGTTGTTGCTTGGTGGTAGACAGACCTCCTGCAACAAATCTAAAGAGCAGTGTGGTTCATTGCAACAGCCTATAGTGAATATGACGTATATGTCGTACCACAACATGCATGGATCATGGAAATGAGAGTGTGATTCAGTCCGATAAATCTCACAGGATGCAATGGCGGCAATGGAAAAGAGTAATTGTTCACGTTTGTTTTTACTTGACACTAACAATAATCCACGTATGTTTTGCTTTCTTCCACAGTGTTCCAAGTATTCATGACATGGGAAGAAGAAGACCTGTAGAAAAAAACGCCAGTCAATGGGATTTGTCCTACCATTGTTTGCAGCTGATTGTTGAGCATGAATGAGTTGAGAGTGGATGGTGGCATCGGATACAATGAATGGGTCATATGTGTTTGTACCTTGCATGTAGTAAACTTAAGGGTTGATATATCCATGTGCTTGTATAATAGCTGGATGCTAAAAGATTACGGTTTTGGCGCGCCCGTTTACCTACGATTTGGCCTGGAGATGTGTACTTGGGAGTTGAAAAATAGGAAAGAACTCCTTAAGGTTCAGTAAATAGTGTATAAGACTGAGTATTCAACTATATAAGACGTTGGAAGGTAATATGAGCCCTTAAAGTGATGGAAGATGAACTCTACCTGCTATTAGGTATGAGTAAACCTTAAAGACTCGTTTATCGTCAGTGAAAACAGAAAGGTTTGAAAGAAACAACTGCAGATCATTTGAGCTTGCAGGATGATTCTGGTAATTTTCAAAGGTGAAAAGGTTACAGGACCCTAGGGAAGGAAAATATACAAGTTGTTGCCTTTACAAATTTACGTTATTTTGCTCCAAGGAAGTATTACGGTTTGTGGTCGACAATTCATTTTCATTCATTCATAATATTTAAAGTAACTTCTCCAAGAACTATGAAAGTATGAGCAGGCTTAAAAGGTAAGAGTTCAACTAGATATATGTGATTTCAGTTCCAGTGCATCTTATCTTTGAGCCTTTCTTACCTGTAGGTGGACTAAGACCAGCCCTCTTATTACTTACTGAACAATTGATGCACACATCATTCATATATTTCCGATCTACAACTGAAACCCTTGTGACCTTTGCGTGAACTTTTTTAAAGACTAGTTCTTGGATGCTACCTTTTCTAGAGCAAAAGCTTGTTCGAAGATGAAAAATCCACCTCTCGATATAATCGAATGTCAAGCCAATGGTTAGTGATTTACTGGAAATTACTATTATTTTTTCGTTGGCATAAAAATTACGATTTCCATAGTGGTTTGAACTTATCTAATTTTCTTTTCTACCGAACCTTTTCATCGATTTGGTAGTCGTTGTTGTAGCTTCCACAGTAAATAATGGGGGGTAATACTGTCCGATCATTTTCTAGTCAAAACTTGGGTGAACAATCATTATTACTGTTTGAAATTACATTGCTTTGGTGTTGCTGAGATATGCGATGAGCAGGGCTTTAAGGTTGAAGTTCATCGTTTACTTACCAGGGCCGTATCATTAGTGAAGACGGCTAAATTGCAGAGATGAATAAAAATAAGCTGTTATAAGGTATCTGTTGATAAATGTTAAGTTATAAGGTAACTGATGCTAAATGCGGAGTATTGATGAAGTAAATTAATAATGCAGAAGGTGGAAGTCAATGAAAAGAATGGAGTGATAAAATCTGAATATAATCAAGTTTGTTTCTAGTGCTTGGTTCCCACAGTTCAACTGTACCGATTGATTGATTATTCTTCACTCAACCTGCTGCCACAATATTCCTACCCTCTTGCTTATTATGCAATCGAAGTTGGCATCAGGAGAAATGGTGAAAATTATTAGTGGTGTCATTTCTATTAGAATTCCCAGTGAGAGGCTAAGCTTGACTTCCACGTCTTGAAAAAAGCTTGAACAGCTGGGGACGTTTAAAACTATACTAAGCATTATGCAGGACAAATCAACGGATATGTCACTTTCAAAACTAGAATGAGATTATAAATAATACACCATAGTAGACATATGTACATATGGAAGTATTGCATAAGAAACGTGCATATGTGTATATATTAAAATATCGATGATCCATAAGGAAGTGATGTTCTAAAGGCTTCTGATAAAATTTAAATATGCGTGTAAGCATGCATGCTTAAAACTTTATGACTTGAAACAAGAGGAAAGGCAGGCATGGATCCCTTGGCTTCAGCGTTTTTGCTCACCTGTGATCCAAACGTTAATCAACTGATCTAATCTACACAGCGTAAGTATAGGACGCGCCACTTTTTATCATCTCTTTATTTATTCTCCCTCCTGTTATTCTTCTGTTGTTGTTCATGTATGTTACATATTATGTTAGACACCCTACATATTTTTTGCTTCTTTTTAGCCTTAATAATTGTGAGCACTTACCAATTCACCTTCCAATATCACATTCCTAACCTACTCGGTAACTGACGCGGTCTGCATGTGCATACCTCTCTCCAAGCACAGTTTCACACACATTTCATTTAATTCCCTTGTGCTTGTCTTTCGATTCTTCTTTTCCCCTTTTAAGCCAGCTTCAAGTTCCTAATAGAAAGCACAAAAAAGGTAAACAAGTTGTAACTGGATACCACCACCAATCATGTTTTTGTTTTGATTTGCCTATTTTGATAGCTTATATACCTGTAAGTCATTAGTTTCTTCCCCGAATATTGAATTCCACAAACGTGTGGAAACGAGTAGCTAATTTAGATATTTCATGTGAGCTACATGCATTATACTATCAAAGTATTCGTATTTAGTATTTCATACCGTACTGCCTGCTTTTATACCCTAAATTTGTTCTTACACCCACATTTCCTTTATCTTTATATGATGAAGTTTCACGACGTCAGTAGAAATCATTAGCCAATTTATGTGGAAAGGAATGCAAAAAAAACATGAAAAACATAATTTAAACAGACAAGAAGATTAGCATCAAACAATATTTGTTAAAAATCCCTACTTTACACATTTTGACAGGAGTTTGAAGATTTTCGCATGTTAAAGTAAGTCTGCATGCTGCTATTTGTTATCTGACATCTTTTGCACGTACAAGTTTGAGCCGAAAAAGAGAATTTTTACAAATGAATGCACAGTTTTGGTTTTAAGATGCTAAAGATGCTTACATTATTGATTCATGTGCTCTGGTATATACTTCGTAATTTTAATGAGTTCACATGAGTCCCAACACGTTATTTGTACCTTCACCCATGACCATCATCATATGGCAGTTAAGGAATAATCAAAAGTTAATCATTATGAGAACAGACAATAAATGCAGAGCATCTGCATGCACGGGAATAGAAATGATGTAGGAATGATATGCTAAAATAATTTGTCTACCGATACCAACACGATTACTTCATGCACTCCTCCCTGCTTGACAGTATACAAGCAGCGGCACGGTATACATGCATGTGTACATAGATATTTAGTACACCAAACGTGCATGTATTCTCATGAGGGTAAACCAATTGATATGCATGGGTACGAAGTCATTAAAAGCTTGGTCACACACACACACCAAAGACCGAACCCCCACAATATAAATGTATTGTATCCACATACATACAAAATAAGGATCAATCTCTGATCACTACTACATAACAGTGAGTTTTACAATTATTATGGTTTGTTTTCAGCATAGAAGGAAAATCCAGGAGACTCTGTGTCGACTCTTTTTGTGATTTGCATCCCACTGGGACACTTGCCGAAATGAAGAGATACATATTATTAGTGGAAAAACCTAACTTAAAATATACTTGATGTATGACAAGTATGAGAAAAAAGACCAGAAAATCCACGTAGACTTATAGAATCTATATGGCAAGTGGCTAGATTAACTTCAATCTGTTTTCATAGATCACGTTCATTGTGCCTCGTTAAAGGTACAGTGGATTCAAATAGTTTCCAGAGGTTTCATCCCTCCCTCATGGCCTTGCTCACCCTCGCTCATCCTCAAAGAACTGAGCTGAATAATTTTGGGTAGAGTTGTACTAACCAGGGTTGAAATTGAGAGACTGAAGGGTATACCTACATGGTATATAAGAGAAGAAGGGGGTGAAATTCGGTTCGTGTGAACAGAAGCGATCACCACGTTCCCACGCCCAACACTCTATACACACCACACTATTCCCTTCTCGAATCCTAAATCTGTCCAAGTGAACCACGTAATAAGTGCACCGCTAAATACACACACATATTCAGCATATACAACACACAGTGTAGAGTACAACTGTGCACATATAAAGTCATCTCACCTGTTCCGAAACGTTTCAAGAAAAGCATGACAACTCCACTCGTCCCATACACACCATTGTAAAATGTAATATCCATTGAATCCATTAACTCATTAAGAATCCTCATTATTTTATCTAAAAATAATCACTCCTAGACCTCCTATATTTTAAAAAGAAAACTTCATCTACATTCCAGACCATCAAAAGATCAACCAAGGCGGTACGTTTTGATGTAGGTATGTTCACGAGGAAGAAGTTCCACGCTGGGATCATCTCTCTCAAAGCCAACCTGAATTAGTTTTGTATAATTTGCCGACTTTTAGTTTTGTTAGGTATAGAAAAAGAAACAAACTTGAGGGAAGACAGAACAAACAAAAACTAAAATAGCACGGAATTGAAAAAAGCTCCACGGGTTCTTCATGATTGTTACACTGTTGTAATAATATAATATATGCTCTGAAACTATTTTCCACGTTAAAGTACATATCAATTTAAAGTAAAAAAGGGGGCCGTGTATAGTCGTCTGCCCATATGTAGTCTGTATGTAAAAACTACCCTTGTGTTTGTCATTCGTATTCCAAATTGTTTCTTGTCACCCGAAGCGAATGACTAAAGTACGCTAAGTATGTGTGCTATACACACTGCCAACACTTTTTTAAAAACTAAACTAATATGAATGTCGGGCTGACTAGTGAATAAAAAACTTTCCGTTGTATAATAGATAATAGTACACGAGATTTTCAGGGACTTGGGCTTCTTCTGCTGTATCAACGAGAAGAGAAAAAAGTGTGTCATATCAATAATAAACTTTAGTGAGAGCAATCTTTCTAACACATGGATTTCTCAACAACTAATTTGAATTTTATTGTAAAAGCCATCACTTAACTGGAACCAGCTTTCCGTTTCCCAATCCATCTCTCGGTTGAATACAATTTAAGATTGTACAGAACTAGGTCAAAGACATTGTCATATAGTCATCCATTCCAATCATCTACATCCTTAGCTGCCCTAATTTCCGTCCGTTTTATTTCTCCACTCATATGCTATTATTCATTCATGACTATTTCTTCTTATATTCCGTGACAATTCCAGCAACCAATAAAAATAGTTAAAAGATCTTTAATAATACGAATCCCATTAAGTGAGCATGAGCGCCAAGTATGCTTTCAATCTTTTTTGAGTAGTTACTATGCATAATTACCATCGGTAAGTTCCAAAACTAAATAGGACCGTATACAGATACATTAATAGCTGTGTAATATCGGACTGAGAACAATGGTTGGAAAAGCAAAGGATCAGGAAATAATTCATGTCCCTGTTGAATTACAATAGAAATACCCATTCTCCATTTCATGAATGCGTACGTGGAAGACTTTATGGAAACAATAACAATGAAATCAGGTCAGAAAACTGCCATATAAGATGGAAACAAAAGATGAAGGTTTTGGGGGTTACATGCAAATTTCTTAATGTATGATTTTTTCTTGTGTAGATATACTTAGATATTCTGAGTAATAGGACATATTGAAACATATATATAATCTCATGACATTATGTTAATTTCAATGAAATAAAATTAAGGACACGTACCATATTTGAATTACGCAAACGGTGAAAACGGAATTTGGCATTACACAATTCATGGAGGAATTATAACTGAATATAAATATAATTACTATATTTTACTAATTTTATTTAAAATTATATTGTTCCATTAAGTGAGTATTACATTAAAACGAAACCATACCATTAGCATGTCAAGGTTGAATAAATGTTCAAGAATTCGTTTCAGGTCAGCCACAATGTGTTTTCACTTTGTGCGAAAACTATCTATCTCAAAACAGTCAGGATTGCGCAAACTACAAGATCCACGCTTATTATAGGCATCTCGAGTATATAATAAAGAAGATAAGCCCGTCTCACTAGCTGTGAATATACGTTTGACAAAATCTTTTAATTGGAAGTCACGTTTATTAGACAGGTGTGTTTAACTCACCGTACACTGGAATTACGTAGTAAATGCTGCAGGAGTAACGGATAGGTACGATCCGAGATTGGCTTTAAAGAACAAGAACATTGTACCATATCAAGCTCCAGCAGAGAAAAGCAAGAGTTTGTAATACTCATCCCTATCTCTCATCACTATAGTCATCTGCAAACCAGGCTGGAATGCATCGCTATCAAGTATCCACTTCTATTGTGATACAAGATCATACTTCAAGGAAACTATTTCCGACCACAAAATTTGAGCACAAATACTCGGTTTTACAAAGATTGTACACAAACCTTTGCTTTCACCTTGAATTTAACTCAAGTTCACAAATATTGTTGTTGTCATCACGCTGCGATGTACGCTGTGATACAGATTATCCCGGCTTGTGACTTCGTATGGTTGCGAAAATAAGAAACAGACGTAATAAGTTTAGCTAATAAAGTATCGCATCCACAGGTTGTGCGGTACTACTAAATAACTACAAATTAATTGTATTGTGACAGTCGTTATATTTTAACAATGTATTTCGGTCTTATTAAAATTAACTTCGTTCGTCGTATGTCGAACATCCAAACTGGAGGTTTTATAAAATCCAGAACATAAGCTAAAATAGCTGGACAAAGCATGAGTTAAACTTTTCATTTGACGAACTTTTATACTCCGCAAGCCGCAGGATGGAAGGGATTCTCAGGATTCGAACCGCAATGATAACCAGAGAATTCCCGGAATTCATGCTGGAAATTACAGAAACTTTGCAAATTCAACAGCACAGTGCCCCTAGTGCACGCATTAGCATAGCTTTTCAAGGAATGAAATGTAATAAAATAATATGTTATCAATTTCCACGGCTGTAATTTGAATTAAAAGGGGAAATTGATTGATCTTACCACCTTCGTAGTAGCAACCTTTATGCTATCCACAGTAATTTGGAATGAAAACGACTCATGTCATACCTATTAAATACGTACTCCAGCATACCCATATTTAGTTATAAATGTAAAGAATTCTGTGTATCACCGATCTAACGATTTCAAGTAAAGGGATTAATTAATATATAACTATTAAGTGCATAAAAACCGAATGTCCCAACCGAGTGAGTTTAAACGAAGATTTAGTTTCCTGGTTCTCAGAGTAGAAACACCGCTACTACAAAAATATATTTCCCGTATATTCTACGAATTTACCGTATAAAGTTTTGTTTCAGAAAGTAATACAAATTATAAGCACAAATCGTTTTTATGTGCATGCTTGGACGCTAGAAAAAGACGGAAGTAATAAATAGAAAAAAATTGGATCCCACTCAATTCTGAAAGAATGTTGTAAAAGATGCCTTTGGATGGTTTCATGCCACCTCATTGGAAGAAAAGTTTTATTTGTTGTGGAAGACAAAGTGCAAAAAAAGAAATGCGGAAGAAAGTAGGGATTTTCGTGTGAAAAGATGCGGAAGGAAAGGAAAGTGTGTCTTTGGATTAGGAGTGGCAGAAAAGGTGATGTTGGATAGAAAAGAAATAGAAATATAACTGCCGCGGAGAAATTCATTTTTCGACATAATATGCACTATTTTGTGCCTTCCATGTTCCCACCGGTCTGATTAGCCACCTTAAAACGTTTTGTTTAGTACTCCGAATCTCAGACTGTCTATTGTTCATGTTATAATAACATTTGTATAGGAACATGTGCATGAACGCCCGTCCGCTACGGATATTCCGGTGGGAGACTTACCATGTATAAAGTACATACAATGCTTATGTATGGTTTGAATAGCAGCGAACGGCTTTCTCAAAGATGTTGACTGTGTGTTCACACAGCATCAAGACGACTCGGTTTTCCCCGTCCTCGGCTTCCTACTACAGATATGTGTGTGTTCCACAGGACATACGTCTTCCTCACTGCAAACATACGTAGGGCAGTTATACAGCTGCGTGTAGGCCAACATTGCCGAGAAACTTTCCCATCAAGTTCCTGCTTGTGGGGAAAATACGCAGCGCACTATCCTTTACCTACGGTAAGGACTCTGAACATGTGAAATCTTCGTATGTCGTGCTCCTTTCCTTCTCCTCAACACAGTTATCCTTCTCCCTTACAAAACTCCAGTTTCCCGGCTCAGCGAGTACACTCCACACTTGGAGCTCGACGTAAGATGAACTGCTTCAGACGGTTATCTCA
Source organism: Lipothrix lubbocki (assembly GCA_034696945.1). Classification (NCBI taxonomy): domain Eukaryota; kingdom Metazoa; phylum Arthropoda; class Collembola; order Symphypleona; family Sminthuridae; genus Lipothrix; species Lipothrix lubbocki. Next base: position 53,761 of record JAQGAK010000458.1, on the reverse strand, counting down.
TTAAATACTACTTCTACCGGCTGGAGTCTTACTACCATCAGTTGCTATACACACGTCGGTACTTTTAGCTAATAAAATTTATTAATATTTCCCCCTGACATATAATATCGGTATATACTTACACACATTGTAGTACACAAATTGTAAACCCTCGCATAACCCCACTAGTCTAGTCCAATATTATGGACCAATCAATTTAAATCGTACATTACTATCCTTTTGGATCTTCCCATTAGTCCATAATGGTGAATTATAGTACTAAAGACGACTTCAGTGTCAACGTGACCGACACCTGGCTTGAGGAAACTCCAACTGAGTTTCCAACCTGGACTGCTTCGTTCTCTTCTGCATTACTATTACTCGTTTCTCTTCTTGGACTACCTTGTAAGATTACTCTTTTAACTATATCTGCTTTTTACTAATTTCATCCTGTCGTTGTCGGTGGAACCGATACTTTAGTCTTTTCTATACGGCTCCTTTTTATGATTGTTCACATTTCTGACCTTTAATAGCCTATGTAGCATTACATCTGGCATAACAATTACAATAAACTTATTTTAGCGGAGCTTATTTTATGTACGTGTATGCTATCTTTCTATACTCCTTATTTATTTTTAGCTCCAAAGTAATTTTTGGCTTGCAAAAATGCACTTGATTCAGCTACCTTGATTTCACCGAAAGCTCAAGTCATGCTCGATGCACGTTGCATGCTTAAGAAACATTAAGTAATTAGCTTCCTTACGATCGCATGATTTCAAGTCTTCCTGCAACCAGATCTAATGCTGTCTCGAGTAACCCTCCGAAGGCGTTTACAATATTCTAGGTTGAGCATCGTTGACTAGCAATAATACCATTGAAGGCATTGTAACCTGAAAAATTTATTATTATAATTTGTCATAAACGAGACATACGGACGATACTTTATTTATCTATAAATAGCCAAAGCAGGGAAGTGATTCACATCATACAATTTTACCAGTAGTTCGGAGCTAAGGCATGAATTGAGATGGTAAACATAAACAGAATAATTCATGAAATGATATGGGAGGTTGAACCAGGAAAGAATTTATTACTACTATACCTTGTACTTCAGCTTTAGAAGAGAGGAATCCTCAATCGAATATTTTTTATTGTTACTTAGTTACAATAATAGAGGCTTCCGTCATATTTTTCTTTGCATACGCGTCTTGCTGCTCTTAAGAAAACATGTTGAGGTTGGAACGCTTACCATAAATATTTTAATAAGTCACACAAATGCGCTTCAAAATGCTACTTTTAATGTATGTATGTGCACTCTGATTGAATGCACAAAGGACCGAGAAGGAAATGTAAAATATTTCGTAACTTTTTATACGTAACTGTAGCTTTCATTAGTTGTCCAAATATTTACATTTTAGTTGAAGCAACCACGTTTTTCTTCTCGTGCCACAATGCAATTGCACATCATGGCTTGTATATAGTGTGTAATAGTAGTTGATGTGTAATAACACATGTTATACTCAGATGGGTTAAACAAATTGCAAGTACCAAATACCAAAGGTGTCTTGAGTTCAGTCCGTACAAGGTAACTTGCATCGCAATTTTGTGAATGGCGAGCAAAATAAATACAAATACAGACCAAGGTATTTAATTATGTAAAGATGGATAGGACAAAAGCATCGGAGGATTACATTCAGAATTCGCGATACAAAATACTAGGAATCGGACATTCAAGCTTGAAAATTGTAAGCCAAATTTCTTATGAAACTGTCAGTGAAATGTGGGAAGCTACAAGGATTAAATTTTTACGGGGGCGGGTAAAAAAGTATCCCAAATTATTACTGAATAAACTGTTTCAAACTTATCCTCAGACATAAATGAAATAATTCTCTAGTCAATCGCATTTTCTGCTCGAAGTTTTTTTATATTAAAGATTTTTGAAAAATAACGTTTTTCATATACTGATGGACAATAGCAGGATTAGGTTCCCATAAGATATGTTTGTTTGGTTTTGACTTGATGTTCACTGGACAAAAGGCCAAGGACTAGGGCTAATTCGCAACCTTTCACTGAGGATTAAATCTGGAAAAAAAAGAATAAAGAACGAATCACATATTAATACATAAGACTCTAATGAAATCAAACGGATTTGAACGTCACATTTTAGAGCTAATTCCTATCATACATGATATACCTGAAGTGCTGGAAATACGAATCTCAAGATATGTAGATGTACAATAGTAGTCCAATGACGCATTATGCGATATCATGTAGGAAATATCATGCAAGGTTAAAACGTTCTATGTCAAAGTCAAGTCAGTCTTTTGAACTGGGAAACTATTTGCATGATTTAATTTCTAAGAATTTTGTACACAAAATTATATGCTTTATAGGAGTTGGAATTGAAAATAATTATACAGTTAAATTGACTCGAAGCTAGTTCTACGATTTTACCTGTGGATCGTATTCCGCTTTTACGAAACGAATGTCGCCCAGAGCTGACTGTACAAACAAGCTTCAAATGATGTCTTGAAGGTATAAAATCCCGATTAAAATGAATCTGTCGATGTCATAAGGGACAGGTTTCGTCCTAGGGTTATTTTAAATCTAATACAGACAGTATCACAAAGAGTCAGCCAATTATACGGTAATCGCTAAACCTTGCACAAAGGGAATTTATTATTTCTCTACTAATTAAGATGAGCGCCCATGCATGCTGTATTAATGTGTTTTGGCATATGCGATTCAGAAGATCAACTCCTCCGCACACCTCCGCAGATTTGATACAAATACGGAAGTTATTATAATCGGAGATAATTAGCTGTAGGATGTATTCCTTGAAACATCTGTCGTTTGATCTTCATCATAAGAAGAAAAGGTTTTCGGGCGCTTCTAGTGATAATGAGCAGTACTTCCTGAATATAAAAGGCACGCGCTGCTATTGCCAAGGGGGAACTCATTTTCATCCCCGATTAATTGGATTACTGTTGATAATTAGTGAAATCTCCTTTTAAAAATTGATTCACTAAAGTCTCGAAGGCAGGCTGTTGAAAAATTATTATCGTTTGGTTTCTAATTAGTGCATAGCCGCTTGCAGCTTATTTGATTGTTAGCTACTTTCAATGTCTCGAAGGTGAACTTGAAAATTAATTAGCAAACTTTTAGTCATCTAAGCATATTTTCCATGATTAATTCAAGGTATATTCAATTATTGCGACGCAACTTGCTGCTAATTGCTAGATATTTGTACCGCTTCTTTATAGTATTATAAACCGTATGGATTAGATTTTCAACAACAACAATACAAAATTCATAACAAATTCTGCAAAAAACATACACAATTCTCGAGTATCTATTCCCTTGAAACGATCTTTTATTCATTATTCGAGACGATATCTAATCGCATTAAAAATAAAAATAATTAATAAAACTTGTTTACGAAATGGAATAGTCTATAAGCTAACTAGTCATTTATTTGTATTCAAACATAGTCATGTTATAAAACCTGATTACGTAGAGCTTATTAGGATGATATTTCTCTGAAATCCACAGTGAATGGAACGACGGTGATTATTTTCTGGCGTCGGAAGAAGCTCAGGCACTTGGTAAACTTCGTCCTCCTCCTCGACTGTCTTTCTCACATCGTCCTCTGCCTCGTCGGTATTCCTATCCATGTCGTTTCCGGTAAGCATCTCTGCCTCTTCATTTCGTTACTGTTATGAAAAGTAGATAAGAGAAAATGTTTAAAATAGCATATAACAGGTACATACATGTATGTACTATAGGTAATATGTATATACATATATATGTAATACACACCAGCACGTGTGTAAGCACAGTGATTTTATTAAGTTATAAAGAACTTTTCATGTGTCTCCTCGCTCCAGAAACATCTGCATATAACATGTTTTTTTTCTGGATGTCACATCAAAATGCATGTTTTTATCTTATATTCATATTGTCCAAATATGTGTCACCGTTTCAGTAGAAGATTACCCAGAGCCTAACAATTTGTAATATAATCTCACTTTTTCAACATGTCATAAACTTCTGGGAAAAGGAGAAGATGAGCGTGGCAAAAAATCCCGTGGTTATTCTTATAGTGGATGAACAAAGGGATTTGCATTAAGTATGCTTATATTCCCTTTTATTTGTTCTTCGTTTCGCCGAATCTCATCATAAAAAACAGTGTCTAACATATATGAAGGGGCTTAAAGCCATCTAGTACTAGGATTGTGAAGTCACTGTCTACTTGTGGATCACTTTTTGTATTATGTATACGTACACAGTTTAACATATTTTATATGCAAGAACTCGAAGCAACATCAACTTGAGCTTGTTTTAGATAAGATGTATTTTCAACTGTTGTAGATATTCATATCTTCCAATCTTCCACACTACTTGAAGATCACAGATTGCAGTTGAACGTATCGAAGTCAAAAACCTTTTAAGTGTCCAGCAATGGATTAAAGTAAATTAAATCGTGACAAGCTTAAAAATACCTCACTTATTCTGAAAAATATCATTCCACAGTACATGTGAATTAACCTTAAGTCATGCAAAAATTGGGTGTCACAGTCACATATACGCCACACAACTTTTCTCGGGGCAAGTTGAGAATGCTTCTTTATATGCAGTTACAAGAATCTAATCATAAACACGTCAGATAATTGGGAAATTGCATAAAATGTTTAAATCTACGAAATCCATGTAGAAATTAGTTCTTGTGGAAGTAAAATAATTCCTTTTAATGCGTTTACAGTTTGGACACAACCCGCAAAGGATACACAAGTCAGCTCACTGGTTTTGCTAATTTTGCAACAAGTGGTTGGGAACTTTGCCAATTTGTGTGGACTGTTGCTAACACTTTCCATAGCCATACTTCGTTACAGGTCAGTATTTAGATCGATCTTTTTGACTTACTTAACCTACAAAGACGTGTGTGTAGTACTTGACAGTTGAGATGGACGATAATGCGAAAAATCGAAGGGATGTAGGGCATGTTTGAGTTAAAAATGAGGTGAATCAGTGGGACGGAGATGCGTTTAACGATAAATCTACGTTGGTTGCAGGCGGCTGTGTTGGAAGAAGAAAGACAAATTCTCAACAATGAATGCGATCAAGTGGTCCGTGACAAGTGGAGCAGTAGCCATAGGTTTTACTATTGTCCAGAGTGGGACTTCCCTTGTAGCTCATCCACCATTTGCAGCCCTCACGCTCTACTCCATCAAGCTAGCTGTCGTTCTGCTCTCTGTAAGTTCCTGTTTTCCTATTTTTGCCATGTTATAAGTTTATTTACAAATTTCACACATAATCCTAAGCTGATACGAGAACCTTATAGATAACTTTACACTTGGTTTGCTCTGTATTATCTATGTTCATGTACATATTATTGTATGTATCTTTCAACACGGAGATATTTCGAGCTGGCAAAATTACTCGCATCTGTGGTTTAGAATGCAAAAATGTAACCTCATTTTTTAAGCAATGCAACCTAGTTTTGTCCATGCAATTCGCGCACAGCTTTTTTTTAGTATAAGCTTCCTTTCCGGGGAAGCTTTTATTTTTCCGGAATTTTATATATGGGCTCTTGGCAATTCATATAGGTAATTCTGTTAATGCTAACATTGACTTCGAAAAACTCTCTGGTAGGATTCAAGAACAGCCGTACAATTTGAAGAAATCGTTATCATATAAGTAAATCGCTTGCAAAGTGGGCATTTTCACTGGGGAAGCATCATAAAATAAAGTGCGAATTGATATGTACAGAGTTTCAGAGTGCAAAAACTATAGGAAAACTTTCGAGTTACCGACGAGCATTCAAATGAGGTCGCATAAAATATATTTGCTGCTTTTTGTAGAGTCTTCGCTTTCGGAAAATCATGGTATCCGTACCTCCCACTACTCCTGCTACTATTACAATTCCCCCATTATTACTATACTAGTATTACTACCCTACTAATATTATACTACTAAAGGTTTAAGGTAAAGTCAAGGAACTCATCTTCAATAGATAGAGTTTTTCCAGCTGTATATACGGTAACATTGGATTGGATGCCTGGGAAAAAGTATGCTTTCCTTCCTTTCTAACTCATATCAGCTCGTGTGTTAGATTGAGGAAGAAGAAGTGCTTTTCCCATGGAAAAACTTGAGTTGCTGTACTCTTCCTGCTGTTGTATCAATGTAAAGTGCTGACTATGAAAATTTTCTCAAATGATACGATATCCTGGAATTGTATATAGGTATGCACTATCCCGTCTTATTCCTTATGTCGACACTGCCCGGACAATAAATAACTTATTTACTACTATAGCTTCTTTGCCATATGATTTAAACCGAGAGTCTCTATGCATTATTAGTGTATGCCGTACTTATATATTGTGTGCATTAGGGCACACATTTCTTTCTCGACATCCATCCTATACATTTAGCTTCTTTGAACAAACATTTTAATTAAGTTAAGACATTTTCTTCAGTAGTTTTGCTTAAGACAGACTTTCGATTGAATTTCCTTGAGTGAAAGTGCAAGTACAAAAGATTTTGATGGATATGAAGTAAGCAACTATTAAAGAGAGTCTCTGCTTTAAATTAATTTCATTTTTTGCGTAGAGATATTTCTGACCCACGGGTCGTTGAACTCGGGTTGAAAGATCAGTGGCACTTGCTGTGAAGTATGTGCATACGAATGTAGGAAATCCATACTAAATATGTAGTAATAATAGACAATATTGTGTGTGCGCTAGATATTTCAACTTTGAATCTTTTTTATCAACCTTACGACGTATACATGCGATGAGCATTCAAATGTAAATGAAATAGAAAAAACTTTGTTTTTTTCTTAACATCTTTATATTCATAGATGCGAATACGTATGTTAGAGCTATCTACGTATTTTTCATACACACAGGTTCTGGCAGTATTTTTCTGCTACATACGCGTCGCTCAGCGTGTCTGGTCCAGTGGAGCGAGTCAAGAAAAAGTTATGGATGCGACCAAGTTGAAAAAATCTCGGAGTGTCCATATGCGAGCTACTGTGCATAGTTGTGTCCAGATTGTCCTCGTTGTGGCCACACTCTCACCATATCTCTACGAGGAGACTGTGGAAGTCTTCAAGGATTCAAATGGGAGGAAAGACAATGGCAGATTACATCAAACCTCTTACAACGCTGTTGACAGACTTTTGTCCCTCACAATCAACTACACGCTCTTGATTCTCGGGTAAGGACTTATTCAGATTTTTCTGTATGGATATACGGGTTCAAGTTTTGTATGTAGTTCGTAGTTCTATCCCAACTTGGCATAATGAGTGCGTGAACATACATATGAGTATAGATTTTGAAACCCTTTTAGCTGAACAACCCTTAAAGGTCCCTTTTCATTCACGGATTCCATTATTACACGATTTTATATTCCCATTGGGGGATTAGCACGTCAATGAAGAATACTGTCAGACTATGCGTATCTGTAGCTATATGCGAATGATTCAGTTCCCTGTCTGCATAGTTTTCATATTATGTATTATTTTATACATACAGTAGAAAATCAACTTGCATTGAAAACTTTCGGCACCAAGTCTTTACACTTCTCCCACTCTCTCGGCTACAATCTTTTAAGTCGTTCTTTCAGACTTTGAGTTCATCCCAGACCATTCAGCAATCGGTGCCATTCAAATTTTCTTAATTGCATACAGTATCTCCAACCGCCGTAAGGAACTCGACCTTTGAGTTCATAGACTTGAACTTAAGATTGAAATTTAATGCATTATAAGTTGCTTGGTAACTGAAGTTCAATTTTGCTATAAAGTCAGTGTTTACATAAGTTTCGGAGTAAGGGATCAATGACTTCACACCTTAATTATGAACGCTGGTCTGGTCTAGGTCTCGGCTTTATAAGAATCCTAGTTTGATTTGTATGCATTGTTTAATCAAACTTGCTGGAACAATGTCATTACAAATGTTCAACGTGAGTTACATTTTCAAGGCCACTAATGACATGATTAAGTTAGAAATCTGCTCGGATTTCGCCCGATGTGGTTACACAAGGTTGAGATATACGTATAGTTATATACCACAGAGTATATTTCCATGTGAGGCATAGTGTCATTATTTTTTGACAAAGGACAATGCCAGTGAAAGGTTATTCATACTCGGGCCTTGAAATTTAGTAGGATTTCTTAGACGTTATATGTAACAATTTGCTGGATTTTGTTAAAGTATTGCTAGTTAGCGGTTGCTCACGTTTTGTGATAGTTGATACAACGTGACCTCGGTTTACCATGGAGTGGGCTTGTTAGTCATTTCTAACATGACATGAATGGGGCGAAGCGTACTAGCTGTTTGATACTAATAGTCAATATGCTGTATAAGTATTTTTTACCTCCAGTTGAGCCAATGAAACACCTAATTGAAAGTCGTCTAGTTTTCCAGTGGGGAGATGAGACGAGTCGTCAGTTTGTGTTACCTAGGTGAAAATTTTCACCCATGAAAAATGTCATTATTAGCAGTAGAGTTTGAATATTTGTACAACTACCAAATATATTATGTTGCAATGTTTGACCACGTTGAAGTTGGAGTACATGTAAGCAGCATATACAAACATACTTAATGATTATATTTATTAGCTATTCATACTTGCATTTAGATATGTGTATAAGCCAACTTTTTAACATACTTCTTTATTCTTTGTGAGTGTGCTTGACTGGAAGATAGTTACATGAAATCATCATTCAAATTGGATGTGGGTTCTAGTTGAGTTTTTGTACATCTTCGAATATCAATACTTCCGCATATAACAGGAAATAAACATTTACAAAGAGAGAAAATCCAAGTGTATCCTTATAAAAACTGGCTTGATTAAGAATTTTTGATCAAATTTCGGATGTTTCGCGAGAATATGTACACATTTACCATGGTGATGTGTTGGGTAGGCAAAGTTCTTAAATGGCTTCTCATAGAAGGCTCATCAAATATTCCATACCTGGAATCGCGGACTATCAATGAGCTCTAAACTTGGCAGTAGAGTGTTTCCATAATTCTATTTGAATACTCGTTCATCTGCTCGACGCTGATTATATTTGGGTAGAAATATTGATTTTTGTTGGAGAATCCTCACATATCGGTATCAATTTATCCACAGAACTACTCGAGAAAATAAAAAATGTTCAAAAAGGGCATTTTGCATGATTATGTGACGTAGATACAGTTATGTCGTTAATACAAGCATTATATGATGATTAGGAAGATTAGAAATACTTGGAAGAGAATGTTCATTATTTTTGCAATTATCACATATGATCTCTCTGATTTTCCGGGATATTTGCAATGATGTCTTGTAATTTAAAGTGTGTGCCTTGTTACAATAAACATTGCATATACCATGCTATGTGCAATCATTATTTATAGTAGGAAGGCTTAATAATGGATGGGATCCATGCAACTATGCGTAAAAGCACTCTGCTATTGGTACATATGTATATTTCACGAGTACGCAATAATATACACACCAAATAAAATTTTATTGGGGTTCCATTAACAGGAAATACAAAGGGAACTTCCAGAGCGTGACGCATGTACATAGTATATACTTTTGAATTTTACTCTCTTCATAAGCCATAAGCTCTTTTATTCTTGTATCACCAAAGCACATTTTATTGACTTTCTCCAATGTGTAGCAATGACGGCACTGTTTTCCAGATTATAACCAAACCATTTACATGTCATGTTTATAAACCTGCTAATAAAACTTTTGCTTCATTTTTACCGTAAAGCATTCATGTTTGTGGAGAACATGATTTGAAATGACCCTTCGAATTACCCGAAAATGCTCTTGACCTTTGCTCAGTTGGAAACTTTTATCAATTTACGTTTATGAAACAAATTATTGCGGGTTGGTTGCCATCAAAAATTCCTTTAGGAAGAAATGGTATTTACGACTGCTTCCAATGTAGGTACGTCATGCATTCCCGGAGTGCCTCAGTAGTTCCATGATTATAATTGGGAACACGGGTGGCAAATACCGCACTTTCTTCTCTGCTGGAGTATGAATCTGCTAGGGATCACTACAGATGCAGCAACTAATTTTGGAGAGTTTTAACCTTGCAAAGGCAATATGAATATAGAATATTGTATGTGCTGGAATATTGTTCACAAATTAAATTTTCATTTGAGACCTTTGAAATTTCAAGAGCAAGGAATCCCTCTAAAATGATTGTTGAGTGAGTATTGCTTTACAAAGAACTAAACTCTGATTGCTCATCAAATAAAGTTGATTTTAGAAGGGCAATCAAGTAGCATGAAATGAAATTATTGTGTTTTTGAGAAGAGGAGTAAGTTTATATATGTGCAACCATTCTTAGAAAACTACAATTGAAATCAATTTCACTAGGAGATACTGCTGTCACTAAGTGGAATCAAGTTCTTTACTGATGAGCATCCTCGTATGGTATTATTATTCCCTAGAATCAAATTTAAAAATTTTTTTACCTTACCCAGTGACCAATTTACCTACTGAAAAGTTGTGTAATATGATATCCTAAACAAAATTAAGTGTTGTTACACGTGTCGGCAATAATTCTATTTTCTATCTTCTAACCTTGACAGTAAAATGAAGAGCTGGTAATTGTTGTTGGAAGTTTTCCGTCATTGCACCCTGGAAATATATAATGTCATTAAACTTTGCAATGCAGGTACCCTTGTCTATTATTATGCCTGTATAACGTGTTTCGAATGAATTAGTGATCACTTGTTTTTGAATATAACATATTGTTATTGCCTTATTAGCGAGGAATTATAAATTATCATTGCCACGCGCATATTTTATGACCTTGCAGCGCTTCTAAGGCGGAAGTGTTAAAGTACTAGAGCAGAGCTAAACTAATACACATGCTCTTAATTAAGTTAAATTGCGTCTGGACAGTTTCCTGTATACAGAAATATTATAATTTGTTGACTATCGTTATCATTGTAGTACCTGTTAAACCATTAATTTACGAGACAACGTTTCAGTCGGGATATTTGTTGGAATACATATTTGGATTCTACCTATTTTAAAAATTAAATTTTGATTTTAATTGCGCACTAGATGCATCGAAGAGGAAATATTACCTTGTCATACCTGGAACGAATTTTCAGTCTGGAATTCATGTTATTGCATTACCAATACGGTCAGAGTGTATATGGTAGGCTATTATTATTCCTACTCTCGTCCTAACGTGCATAAGAAACTATCAGGAGTTTCTTCCCAATGGTAATTGTTATTCCAGTTCCAGTAAAATTGGTTCCTCGAGCAGCATGACCTTAATCAGCTGATGCTCCGCCGTAGAGTGGAAGAGCTGGGACCGGCAGGAAACCAACAATGTTGTTGAAAATCCATTAACATGCAGTGAATTGCCTCACCTTTCTGTAATTTGCATGGAAATGTAACTTTGCTTCTACAGAAGCTTGTTCCATGAAATTTTGTCATGGAAGGAATTTTTGCATTTAAAATAAGATATTATTCTGATTTGCACAAAGAACCGAACTCTCTACGGCATATAACCTCACACGTGCATAACGTCGCAAGAATGTGTGACTATATGGAATTGGGATCATACATTAAACATTTTTTCTTTTAAAATCTGGAGCAATATGTAATGTCTGTCAAAACTGTAACACCCTCAAGCAAATTCAGCTGGAGGAGAATGTGTTAGTTTTCGACTCGTTCTTCATGTTATTCGCTCTTGTCTGCTGAATAAAACTGTTTTTCTTGTATGTATAAATGAGGATGATCTTCCGTAATTTTATTTGCACTATAATACTGTTTGACTGTAAAGTTCAAAGTAGGATTGCTTTCTGGGTCAGAAGAGTTTCTATTTAGCAAATACGTAAGAAAAGCCCTGCCAGGTTTGCTTGCGTTTTGGACGCATTCCAGTACCATTTACCTTCTACAGTCTTTAGTGGTCGAGTAGATTGTACGTACAAGTCAACTATCATCACGTACTCCTTTGTACTAAAAGTTTCGTATTCAACTGTGCCGCAACCACAAAGCTATTATGGTGGGACAGCCACTGGGACTGGAGTAGAGTTGGCCAAAACCGTAAAATCGTATTCGGGCCAAATTATTAAGTAAGAGCGAGGCACACTATTAAAAATACATTTTATACTTCGTAAGACTTCACACAGAAACGTACATACAGACTTTTGTACAATTTTATTGTAAATGCTTGCATTTACACTCTCGTATACACTTGTGGAGAGATACTGTCATCCACTTCCAATGCAAGTACATACGTTATTGTCATATACTTCTTATGTAAATACAGTTCATACATTCAGTTCATTTGTACACACGCGGTCATGCACTCCAATAAAATACGCTCAGCACTAATGTATATATTGTGTCAGCCGACGTGCATAAATGTTACGTCCGGAGCTGATAGACTGTGTATGCATGTCTCAGCGGAAGTGCTTACTCGTTCATCTTGAAGTTGTTTTTAGGTCTCTTGAACTTATACAGTAGCATATAGATAAACGCATTGTACAGATGCAGCTCTGTAGTAATGCATTGGAGGTTACGAAGCTGTGAGAGGGAAATTTTGAGAAAAGGAACTGATGCCTTATCATGAATCATGTGTCTTTGTTTTTAGAACTTTTCCCCATTTAGCATTTCGGAGAAAGTAGGTATAAAAATGGGGAATGTTTTATCAAGCGAGTGTTATTTAAGCGTTAACCTACATACAATATATTGGAGTGAATGGTACAAGGGAAAAAGGAGATTATGTTGTCTTTTCCCGCATTATGGATCATGTATGGTCCTAGTTACTATTGTGCAGGCTCCATAGGGAAGATACTTGTAATGTTCAGACTCTGTAGAGAGCATACTACTTTACGGCATTTACAGGAAAGATATACAAGCTCCAAAGATACGGGAAAGCTGCTTCGTCCTGTATCCTGTGTAGGAGCGGAACAAGCTTTATAATGTGATGCTTAGTAGCTTCACAGTGAGGATGCTGTTCCAGTTTCGTACTATGTATGTACATGGACGAACGAGCTTATATTCTACCAGACTTTCTAGTGGTCCCACAGTACTGCTCCATCAAAAGAAAACATTGCAGGCGTGTACGTGTGTGTAGGTACAAGCTGCAACTAAATTGAGAAAGTCATATTGCAAGTGATTCAGTTGTTGATCTTGCTTCCTTGTTATTATTATCATCATCCTCCCGCTCCCACATTTCCTGTGTGTTCCCTACACACAAACATAGACGCTTTTTATTCACTTGGTTTTAGTCCCACTACTATATGCAACATGCCTCAGAAGAGTGGGAGTGCCATGGAAATCATTGTGGGAGAAACTTTGTTTCTTATTCTCGCCTAAATGCAGTTCAGTTGCATTTACCTATCTACTCACAATTTGGTATATAAATAAAGAATACTTTTCACTATTGTTGACTTTTGCGTGTGAAGAGTATATACCTATATATCCGTATACAAATTCTACTCCGTGTGTGTGAATCCCTCTAGGAGTAATTATAAGATCTGGAACGGCATAAAAGTTTTTCCTGCACTATCTTTTCCGGAATTTACTTGCAACTGGAAATGTACGTTGTCAAACAGCTTGAATGGTTTTTGCTGTGTATAGTCGGCTGTAACGTAAACGTTTAACCTACATTTGGAATTAAAATGTTGTTGTGTAGTATAGTAGCCGGGCGAGTTTTATGTCCCTTTCGATATTCCTTATTATTTTCCAGACATGTGTAGAGGTATTTGTTTTGTTTGCATAACATATAACTACGCGACCAGCAGTGACGGAAATAATGGCAACTAAATAGTCATAAATGCTTTACTATACAGATGCCGGAACATAGTGTATTGCGATATTATCGTGTTTATGTGAGCCTTTGGTTTAATAACTAGAGCAATTTTTCAAGCGTCTTTGTCCGCTTGATAGTACCAACAGGGGTAATTAGGGTGTGCTACTTAATTCATTATGTAGGCCGTTATCATTTCATTCCGTCCTGTAATGATCCCGAGAATCCGGCTTAATAGAAATGATTCCAGTTTAGCGAAATACGTAATTGCTTTAGGGGAGTTCTGCAGTTAAGCAATTTCTATAGACTTTGGTAGGGAGTACGAATTCAGTTCCTTGTGTATACTCAATTGGAACTTTACTACAAACCCCTGTATGTAAGTATACAGGAATAGAGCTGTTTCCAAAACCTCTGGATTATTTCTCTTTCGAGTAAGGACGCCATTGCGTGGATTTCCTCAGTGCTTGTATCTACTTTGTTAAGGGTTTATGTTCCAGATATTTCTGAAATATAATTCTAATTCAGGGTCCAGAATGGGTAGTAAAAACAGGAACCATTGTCACATGATGAACTAAAGTCTGGTCATTGAAAAGACGGAAATAAAAGAATGACCTGATTTTTTTCAACTTTATCCCCACTCAGATTTTAATGTCCAAGCAATAAATCTAAGTTTTTTATATGTCTGTGTGTGTCATATATGTAAATAGACAGATACTCAAATTGTAAGTACACAAACATGGGTTCAATATAGTGTGGTATAGTTGCATGCTATCTTTGAACAGTGTGATCATAATGTACGTACATATATCTAGTAATAGCAAGTTAGTGATGAGTAAGAAAGAGCAGTGATCTCTTCGATGCACACCGGCTTATTGCCATTAGTGCATATAATGCTTTATAAGAATGTATTTGTGCATGCATATTATTGATGGTTGCATATATACATACATGCAGAGTCTCGAGACGTCCGGGTGATAAAATAAAACTTTTTGTGTGTGTTTGCAGAACGCCACTTGCTTACATTGCATCTTGTCATCGATTTCGAGAGCAGTTCACATCACTGATTTTTGGTCATTCACCCAACACTTGCTTGAATAACCCGACTGTTGCGTCAGGCTCTCCGGAACAAGTGGACCGGCATACTTCATTTCATCTCCGTCGTCACAGTAGTGAGCGCACCACTTACAATAATAACTGCCCTCACCAGCACAATCTTTCAGTGGTTCGGTCTCCGTCAGTGGTGAAAGAGAGGGGAAGAGAATTGACTTCGAAGGAAACCATTTATGATGAGATGAAGAGGAGCAGGAATGGCCGAAGACGGAGTGAAGTAGCTCTTGACATGAAACATGCATCCCTGGTACTACCACTCTCTTCTAGCTCTCCTTCCACCTCTGAGCAGAGTGATTCCAAGTTTGGCCACTCTTCACAAAGATCCTCGGGGTCCTCTTTTACATCCCACAACACCACAACCATGGGTACGTTGACTAGTAGCTCGCTGTCTAATGGGTCATCAAGTGTCAACATTATCATTTGTGTCCCGTTTGGGCCGGCCTGCAATGCTACCAACATGATCTATCAACAATACTTGGTAGGAAGTAATACTAAGCATGACTTCGGACAGATTATTTAATTGAATGGTACGTGCATAATTATCTATAAGAATGGACAGTTTTTGATAGCCCTTTAATGTCTCGTGTATATGGGTAGAATAATTATGACAACTTTCCAAATAGATTTGACCGAATATTGCTCTTGTATTAGCATTTATCTGTACAAAATCATGGAGTGAAAGGTTGAATGTACCTTGTAATCAAACCTGACAAGTAATTAGTAAGCGTCAGTTTTATCTGATTTCGACTTAACTATTATTGACAGTGGCCTGTGTGCATCCATTGCTTTTAGTTATACAGCAACCACTCCGTTCCAAATAATTGTACCTGTCATCGCCAACATGTTTGGTTTGAAGTTTTATAGTAGTGGTAACTCCTTAGAATTTTTATCATTTCGACAAAACACGTATGGATAATATGGATATAGCTCCATAATTTGTAGATAGTTCAGAAAAAAGCGAGTATTAGTGTTGAATGCAACTATAATTTTGTAAGTGTAGGTACTAGTATAAGCCGGTTTTAATCCCTTGAGGAAGTTATATAGTGTAAGTTAATTAGGAATTTCTAGTGAAACTACTAACATAATGTAACACGTAACCTTGCATGATCTCCAGAGGATTTGTACTTATTTGTATCTGTAAGTTCCTATTCGTTTGTATAGTTTATGTAAGCCAAAGCCAGAGAACACGACAGGCATGCGGTGTCGGTTTATAAATGTTTGTATAGGAGGTATATGCATATTTAATCGAGATTTCCATGGGACAGTGCAAAAGAAAAGACTGATCAAACGATGTGATTATTTTTACTCTGGTATACTTACAATCATCCTTATTCATTTCCTGGAAGTAATTGCTTTTTGTAGGTTGCATTTACTTTACATAGGTATGTAATATATTGTTTGTACGTACGCTGAAATGTAATTTATCCGCAGCTGCATACATTACCTGTTATTGTTGTTCCAAATTATATCGTTTAGAAATACATATTTTATCAACTTTAACGGAACGGGAATCAATTTTATGTAAAGTAATTTTACAATAAAGGTAAAAGCAAACTTTACACCAAAATGAAGCAACTCATGACAAACTATATTACTTGTAATAAATATCCATTAATGATACAGATTATGATACTTTTTTTGTATAATTAAAAATTGTTAATAATGTTACCGAAAAAGTATTCCCACTTGTTGCTGATTGTATTTACGTGTGTACTCTTATACGGAATTATCTTATAAATAGAAATAGTTAAGTGAAGCAAGGAATGAATATATACATAATTATATAGCTAAGTAATTAGTAAATTAAACTGAGTGTTAAATATTTCTACACTTTTAAATCTTCCCCTTTTATTCCTTTTGGTCTTCTATAGCATATGGACAAAGTATTACTGAGGATGCCAAAATCATTGTCACTACATATGAAATGTGTGAACACACAGTGCAAATACCTAGCTCTAAACGTCATTTATGCCAAAGATGTAAGTATATATGCAAAACGTAATTGCTACGTGCAAAGTCTGTATAGTCTATAGCAATGTAGTTTACTGTTCTAATTAATACTGTATGCATATTCAGATGTAAGAAGGTGGATCGGTATAGGAATTTTACACTGTTGGAGTATCAGTACTTATGTATGCATCGTTTAGGATAACCTTTAAAATCTAATTTAAGTGTAAGCATAAGAATTAATATACCTGTCTTATTGTAGAAGGCAAGTGCGTATAAGGAAAAATTGAATAATACCTGTTACGCTAATAGACTTCTGAGATGTACTATATAATAAAAGTTGTAGGAATTTGTAAAATTGATGCATACATTGCAGGGTTATTGCTTTAGAGTATCTGTTTACAGCAGCAGATATGAGGTTAAATGTTCGATTTTCGTGTGGATTTCAAATAAGCTTTTGTAAGACAAGTATTATCAACACTATAACTATGGAATGAAAAAGTCAAGTGCATGGTTGATGACGACTAAGAGCGATGAGCATTTTATAGATACTTGCCCTCGTAAGTTTTTGACTTTGTGTGTAAAAACAAAAAGGATGTTTGGATAGAGATAGAGTAATAAATGTTGTATTGGAAAGGTAAAAGGTGTGTTGGACGATTTTGGTCAGTCCATCCACTCGAATGGTTAAGTTTAGAAAGAGCGAGGGAGAGGCAGGGAGCGTAATCTTTCTTCCTTCTTTTTCAACAACATCACTTTGTTAATGATCGAAATGGAATGTTTGCCCTGGAGTCAAAAACAAGTATGAGTACATGTAACTATTTAATATTGGACCTGTCCGGGCTATATCGAATATAGGAGAAATAATAAGTACTCCTACATCATGTTTAAAGGAGCAATCTGTATGTGAGTGATTATTCTGGTCATATAATTTCGATAGACAGTATGGCTATGCCTTCCAAATTGTTTCAAGCGTTGTAGTCCCACACACGAACATATAATATCGTATATGCAAAGGATGAGTGTGTATTTTTTGTCTTCTCCTCACCTGTACTTTCCTTTCTTTGCAATGTTCTACGTCGTTAACATGACTTTTGAGGATGTACTTATAATATTCCATTCTTGAACTATATGGACTAAAGAGGATGCGGCAGGTAGGAAGGTTGGCAGGTAGGCAAGGTCTTGATAATAGTTTCTTCTTTGGGTCTCTCTCTCTCCCGCACCATTCAGCCATGCCATAAGCAGGAATGAAGAAGAACCCCACAAGAAAATTATTATCATTTGGTCGTCTCAACGCACGCACCCCGTTCATCTTCAATGACAAACATCATGAAGACTTCAAAAAGTTGTTTTCTACCCAGTTCTGCTCTTCAACTGTCGACAGTAGTTCAGTGTCCATAAAATTTTTCTTCTTTCACAAAGTAAATATCCATTTGTGTACACCACTCGTCCAGTTTCACATACAATAGAGTTAATAAAGTCAAGCCAAAAAACCTGTGTAGCCATGTTTTATTTTGCAGGCTTTAAAATGAAATTCATTCAAAAAACTACAAATAGAGTTAGTTTATTGTTAATTATTCTTGTACATCTTGGGACGGTGGTTAATGGGGGGAAAACTCCGAGTGGGTTATACCATGATGATGGTAAAGGACATACAATCCTAACACAGCGATTCAGTAAGAAAGATGTCCGGGAGATCTCCTTCGATATCCTCAATATTATGGGATTCAATCATAGACCTCATCCACACTTGGTGGACTCCAGGTCACCCGCATCCCAGTTTCTCATGGAAGTGTACAATTCATTGAGCAGCAATGAGGTGGATGTGGATTTGAGTAACGGTGTCAATGGGCGAAAACAGAGTTGGCGGTCCAGGTCTCATCCCAATATTACTTGGAGTCAGTTCAATGTTGATCAGGATGAGGCTAATACGATCGCTCAGGCTGATGAGATCATTAGCTTCATTAATCGGGGTAAGATTTATTGTTCCCTTTCAAGACAAATGGTATTACTATAGTACGTATAATATACGAATCTTCTAAAGAAAAATCCATGGAAAGCATAATTAATTACACGAGTTCTTAGAAAATGTATTTATGGACAGGTTTCCCTGGATAGCTTCTTTTTACATAAAAAATAATTGCTGGAAGGATATAATTACGATAAATTAGAGTGTTCAAACATTTGCATAAGACTTCATTCAAGCCAAATTTTGTAATGTAGGGTAATGTGATACCAGCAAGATGCGTTCGCTGTTTGCTGTGCATACATATGTACACTGTAGTAGGTATCTTTAACATACTCCGTACACCTTGGCAAATCAATAGCTCATCTCAAGAATAACGTGTGGGAGGCAAGTCTTGCATGGCTGCTTCTTTATTCAGCAGCCTTATTTCTTGCCTTCTCACATTTACTTATCATGCTGAAATTCAATACAATGTTTGTGGATTATTGGAAGAAAAGATCCTGGATAATTGAATACAACAATGATTCAAGCTCCTTAACTATATATAGCATATGTTTTCAAACATGATTAGAAATGTTAATACCCGCTTAAAATGATCTTGGAAGTCTTAAAGAAAATAATAGTGATGAGTATAAATCTTTTTTTAAAACTACCTTGAATGATAACAATACCTTGAATGGCTTATTACAGGACACAAGTTCTCTGACCGTCTGAAATCCTACGAAGAGGATAAACAGTTTTGGTTTGATACCTCTGAAATTCCCACTACAGATTTAGTCTACGGAGCTGAACTTCGGCTTTGGAAAAGGACTTTGGCGAGAAATCTAAAGAAAGATTATGACTACAATGATGCGGATGATGATTACTTGACGGATGGAAAAACTCAAGTTGTGAGGATTTCTGTGAAACAAGTTGTTCCTCGAAAGGATGAAAAGTAAGATATTAATTATTATTTGATGTCATTATCTCAGATATTATGTGTGTGTAACCTTTATGTTCCTTTTAGAATAGGTTTTAGAATAGGAATCCTATAAGTACCAACTTGTAAGTCGAGAACAATGACATAATAACCTTGCAATAAGGTATCCCATAGAAGACATAGATAAACACAAAGGCAAGGTTAAATCACACATTTTTATATAGAATCCACCATTTCCACAACCGAATGGGTTGTCAAATGTGGTCCTGGATAGCTTGAATTGTCGAACTTGAGCCAATTCCACGAACGGCTTGAATGGTTTCTGTATAGGTATATGCATAGAAAAAAACTGTTACGGCTATATTGTTCGTAGATTTAAAGTTACAGGGATTTTTCGCAGAACCGAACCTGCAAGTATGAACTTGATATTCAATAATTTGAACATTAATCTTGATGATTTGCTTACAATACATTTGGTTAGTGCAGGGGGACGGATTTTAAGCGGCTTTTCTTATACCTTTCTTGTCACAACATGAACAAGAAAGAAAAACTTTGTGTCAGCTCATTAACCCAATTCAGAGTTAGCCGTGCGGTTGTCTTGTGGATCAAATTGTTATTAGAATGTTGTCAGAAAGTTTTTAGTCATCTTTTGATAGCAGAATAAAATTCTCCTTGTCCTCCTTTCGAAGTCTGCGCGAGCTAAGAAGTTGGAATTTTGAATGTAGGACAACGTATGGAAGATCAGTTATGACACTGCCTTAAGCAGGTCGTAACATACGAGCGTGTCGCCTTTTATTGTTTCATAAGTTTATGTAGAGCTAAAAAATTAACTTATCTGAATATGAAACGTATGATGCTTTGCTTTTGAATGACATAATCATAAACCCCTTTCTTATTACAGTCCTCTCGATTTGGCTGAGCTGGATGAAATTGTGGTCGCCAAGTGGGAACAAGGGTGGCTTCGCCTCAATGTAACGACAGCCTTCCGGCAATGGGTCCAAAACCCGGAATCTAATTTTGGACTAGTTATTTCAACAAAATCTGTAGAAACAGGTAACAAAATTAGGAATTTTTATTTAGTATCCTTGATTTTAAATCTTCGAATTGTTATGAATATCAAATATACTCCTTAACATATACATATATAGAATATACACATAGTCATCAATCATCTAATTGTCGTAGGAGTTGCTATTTAGTTGTATTATCGAAAGGCCAACATTGTTTGATTACATTCGCGGGCGTGTATTAATTGTCATTCTATCCAACATCTAGATTAGTATATGAATGAGTAGCGCTTGGATAAAAACAATGATTAAAACAAAAAAAACAGTAGTGATGCAATTCCTGAGACAATTATAATTAATTATTTACGTCATATGTACAGGAGAGGAAATCCAACTGGAAACGAGTGGGTTGGCTAAGACCGAGGAGGAGGACGAACATCAACCGTTTGTTGTGGCATTCCTGAAGGGCTCGGAAGAGCGTGGAAACCTCGGGAGTAAACCTCGAAAGCCAGGTCGGCGAACGATTAGATCAACCAAGCAAAAGCGAAATAAAAAATCCAAGAAAGGGAGACAATATGACTTCATGGATTCACTCGATCGTCCAAGAAGTTGTCAGATGGGCATGTTATATGTCAATTTTGAAGATCTGGGCTGGAAAGATTGGGTGATTGCTCCGGATGGATTTATGGCCTTCTACTGCCATGGCGAATGCTCCTTCCCACTAACAGCCAGCATGAATGCCACGAATCATGCAATCGTGTCCACGTTGGTGCATGCGTACTACCCATTGGAGTACCCGAAACCGTCCTGTGCGCCCGTAAAACTCGGATCTATTTCCATGTTGTACTATGATGATAACTCTAATGTCACTGTCAAAAAATACAAGGACATGGTCATCAAGTCATGTGGTTGTAAGTAGCAAGCCTGTATGCAGGAGCAGACTCGCCAGAAATGTCATTGGAAAACGGAATCTGAAAATAATGGATGGCCCTGTGTATCACATGCTTCTGCCTCATATTTGT
Organism: Lipothrix lubbocki; assembly: GCA_034696945.1. Taxonomy (NCBI): domain Eukaryota; kingdom Metazoa; phylum Arthropoda; class Collembola; order Symphypleona; family Sminthuridae; genus Lipothrix; species Lipothrix lubbocki. The sequence continues at coordinate 32,031 of JAQGAK010000458.1, read as the reverse complement.
TTTGTTTTATTTTTAACTTACTTTTTTATGTTTACTCAACTACGTTTCAGCGTTACTTCACTGAGATATTCAACGGATCCATTTTGAGAATCCCACAACAAGTAACGTTTAAGAAATGTTTATTGTGCGCCATTTTATTATTACATGCAACAATATACTACCACCTTTATGTTTTACTTATTACGCAGTATTGTCTTCAGATTTGACATTACTGGAACCTGTTGAAATTATTTAACATGTAAAAAGCTAGAACACGCAACTTTAGCTTGGTTTGAAAAAAACCATTTTGTTGTAAGTAATAGACTGCTAATAAGAGCTGTAATACATTTTCATAATTATTTATAGTGTACATATAATCTACTTGGATACGCTGAACATTGTAGATATGTATTTTATGATAATTTTTACTCAATTGAGGTAAAAAGTTTATTGTGCATGTCTACAGTTATTTAGGGAAAACAATCTGTGAAAGCTAATAATATTATTACATAATGTTGAGACTGTAATGAAAGAGGCTATATTTAACTTGAATTTCAATCTGTCATATCTTTTAAAGGTTGTATTATAACTTGTAATTGTAAACGAGTTCTTACTCTAAGTACTTCTATTAGTATTAAAAACTCAATAGGAGATTAATGTGATTTACGATACACACCTACACATTTTTTTTTAGAATAATTGCTTGTATGTACATACAGTAAAATTACATAAGAGAGTAATTTGTTTAGTGTAATTACTGTTGAATTAATTTTATGCTGAGGACGATGGATTACATGGACAGTAAACTGTAAGTATATATGTTGTACACATTGCAAGTATATGTAAACAAGTGTATTTACGTCTTTGAATATATTAAAATATCGTTAAAAACCGATCATTTATATAGTTTGAAGTAGTTTCATTCAGATCTATTTTATGCAAATCAACTCCTAGTAAACATTTGGTTGCAGTTCTAATCTGTGTATTATATAGCCCAGAGCTGTTTAGATACAGAAATCACATATACAGAGATTTTGCAGTGTGAAGGATGGATGAGGGGCAGGTGGTGATGTAATTCAACGTGTACTCAAGAGCACTTGATTCGGATGCCACTTTGACACAAAGCCTCTTCCCGTCCCCAAGCTCACTTTGCACAATACCCTCATTCATGATTCACGCTCTCCGTTTCTTCACTCGAACCTTCAAGTATACCATATACGCATACAATAAGATAAAAAAACAGAAATCGATTCCTTCAAATCAAAATCCCATTCGGGAGTGAATCACTGCGATAGCGGGCAACCACAATGTGGTTTTTAATACACACACATATAAGTACAGTTAATGCACATAAACAAATAGGAATTAAATGGTCGCATCACATAACTCTCATCATCATCAACTATGTATAATGTAATACAGCCCACACCCATAAAATTAGAACAACATGCAATATAAATTAACCACATATAAGTATATATGTACATATACTTATAGTAGAATTAATCTCCGAATATCTCCTGTCATCTCAAATTATTGATTTATCCAAGTTGCTGCTACAAAATTTTGACGATGCAATATACAAGCCCATATTCCTGGAAATTGCATATACCTATGCAGTTTCCCGGAGAACAAAATCGAGGCTAAATTGAGAACAACCCGATATTTGATTGATTACTTTTTTTCCTTCATACGGGCATGATGCATGGTAAAAAATTCAAGTGTCATTTTGCCGTTGCTCGTTAATATATCTATACATATATCCTAGGCGTATTCCTTACGTATTTTGTATACAACAAATGTATATACTTACTTGATGCAGTAGATGAAGTTAGACTAATCTATTGCACAAACAATACAAGAATCCACTTACATATTTCCTATAGGGTCGTACCATCTTCCCAAAAATAAACCATAAAAAAGAGGCAAAATGTTTTTTGTTGTATGTGAAATCAATTTCTTGAATGCTCCCATAAAAAATATGATCAATCATTGCAGATGATGGGGTGCAATAGAAACCATTACGTTTCGATTTTGATCCAATAACACCATGTTGTCGTCATCTAATCCTATATGTATATAGAGATGTTGATGACGAAAACAACACGAGAACATTTTTTACTTTTCATGCACTTATATCTACACGAGCAACAATGGGAAGTGAAGCTTTCAGATAAAACTATATTGGAACTCTTAAATAATTTCAGAGTTCCAATTATTATATTTATCTTATGTGGATTTGTGGTGTGGCTCATCCGCTGTACATATGCCGAGCTGTGTGACGTTGTAGCGATTGTTTGTTCTTTAAAAACTGCTTTCTTATTCGTCATACACTTCTATCTTATTTGTTTGTGTCGATACTCTCAGCTTACAAACATTTCTAAAAAGCTTATAAATTATTCCTAATGTCTTTTTATTATTTCTTAATTTAGTTGTTACTATTTTAACCTCACTATAACTCATACGCTGTCATTTATTAGATTTGCATCATATCTTTAATTTACTAAATCTACTTTATTATTATTTATTTATTTCGACAAGAGAGAGAGAGAGATTAGGTAAGTATGTAATTCACTAATGTTACAATAATATTTAAAATTATTTTTCTAAATCTTAAATTGTGGTGCTTTTATTCATTTATAAGTTATTTTACGCCAACAAAAACAAAAGAGGTGTGGTTGTGGGCATGAAAATTCCTAAATTCTGAAATAAATATGCGTCCAGGAAACATTATTTTGGAAATTGAAACAATAAACAAAAAAGGGTCTATTACAGATAGAAAGAATTCAATTGTGTAGGTAACAACAAGAATAAAGGGGCAACCTCAAACACCGCACCGAACCGATCTCTCGTCTCCACATGAGACCCCAATTGTATACAACTCTACTAGAAGCAAGCGGGGATTCTATTCCATCTAACGCTTGTGTGCCGAAACGGGAGCAATTTATTCACCAAGCGGTAATTTATTTTATTTGCATCCATAAATAAGTCAGAGAACAAAGAAATGCACACCATCAAAGTATACGCGGCAGTAATGATTTTAATGCCATATACTTACTACAAAATTTATTTGATAAATTTATACACAAAATTAAATATACATACAACTTATATATAACTGTTTTAATAGTTTGAGACTTTGACTTCACCCGTTTAAAAAAATACGTGAACCTTTATTTTTCATTTGATCACCGTTCCCAAAAACGTTTTAATGCAGTGTGCACGCCATTTCTGTTAATTACCTGCAGGCCTTTGAAATAGACATACAAGACAACCAATAGGTATAACAAGATTAACAAGCTAAACAACAATTATTTAACTACCTATATAAAAATAAAAGGTATATAAAGCATTTGGTTTGATTTCTATTATACTGTATTACTCGTATATGTACTTTGGCTTGGCGTGCATTATAGATTAACAAAAGCTTGGATTTATTTTAATTAACATTGCTAACATATGTTGCAGTTAGTCTCACTTGACCCCAAACCTTGACTTTAACTGGGTTGAATCCGTCCAAACTCAAGGTTTAATACTTTGTCGAATGTCTTGAATGCTTGTTATTTTACGTTTATATACCTAAGTGATATACTAAAAATTCTTTCTTGTCTTTATTTAAGGTCTTTTGTTTGTTTAGGAGAATTTCTATTTATATAAAGGTAAATTAAAGGTAGGTATGCATATATGTAAATAGTGATTTCCTGTTACTGATAATTAATCCCACATGCTGATTGCTGCTCTGAAAGTATAGTAAAGAGAAGTTTAGATCCACCTTACTCAAGTATATGACTTCTGAAGAATTTGATGTGAAGAACATATAGATCAATTACCTTTTATATCTGTTGTAATTGTTGTTGTATATAGGTATGTAATTGTGGTATACTTTAATGTTGATAAACGAAATGTTGATGCTGGTAACTTTGTATTAATGGCATGAACTCTGTATGTAAACGTGTACTAAAGAAATGCTAAAGTATATATCCTCGAACCTATTTAACCATCAGACCATCTCTTTTTATGTTCAAAACAGGGGGAATAATAGCTCGGCAGCGTTTCAAGAATTACTTTTGTACGGACATGGACAGTGCGAGAGGGGATTGTTCACAACACGTCATGCAGTGCACTAGGTTATATTCCATTAAAATTTAATTTAAGTTCCGAATCTTATTAATAGCAACTATATGGTAAATATGGTTGTTGCTAATATCCAAACTTTTTAACTGTAGTTGAACGTTATTTATAGTTACTGGGTTATTAGAATATTATTTATTGTTTTGCTAATTAAATTGTATAATAAGTATGACTGAATTAGCGTCACTGTCTCAACTTGAATTGATTTCGGCCAGCTTGGACAAGCAGGGGGGCAAGGATGGGAAGGGGAATAATAATAATAAGAGGAGGCCGGAAGCCATCGACGACTTGTACAAAATCCTCCTGATTGGAGACATGACGGTGGGCAAGACCGGACTGCTGACGCGCTTCACGGACAATCCTAAATCCCGCAAGGATGATCTTCCTACCATTGGTATGACCTGTTTAAAAATTATTTTTAACATGATAATTTGTTTAAAATATTTATTATGCCATTATAAATTCAATCATATAAATATCTATGTTTGCTGTTTTTAATGGATTTCTGTCGGTATTTTGTTTCGTTGCAGGAATAGACTTTAAAGTTAGGACGATAGATTTGGATGGGAAACGAGTGAAGCTTCAACTATGGTAAAATATTTTTATTTATTGTGTATAATCTATAACCGTGGAGATCACAGATTTGTTAATTGAAAGTTGATCTTGCTGTTCAATTAAAGACTTTGTATGTTTCAATGCAGGGATACAGCTGGGAGTGAGCGATTCCGAACGTTAACGAAGTCATTCTATCGAGGCAGTCACGGTCTCATCGTCGTCTATGACATTACGAACAAGAGTTCCTTTGAGCACACTACATCGTGGCTTTCTATTTTCAAGGAGAATTCCCATTCTGGTGAGGTATTTGGGGAGGTTTAATTATTATTGTAGGAAAAATAACTTAATATTATTAAATTAATAGTCATTTAATAATTTTTGGAAAATTAATGCAGAATCTCCAGTTCCAACTATGCTTATTGGCAATAAATCGGATAGAAATGACGAGCGGCAGGTCAATCGAGCTAGAGGGGAGTTGCTAGCAATAAAGCATGGTTTGAGGTATGATGTCGTTTGTTAAACTTATTTCATTTAATCAATTCCTCTGTTTTATTGAAATTATGTATGTACAAGAATCGATGTACCTAAATCGAATCTTCGGTACCTAGATTCATGGAAACCTCAGCCAGAACTGGAGAAAATGTGGAAAAAGCGTTCTGGCAATTAGCTTTGGACATTAAGAAGTCACGAGACGAGGAATTAGGCAGACCAAAAAATAGAAAAGAGAACTTGAACAGGATCAAGATTCGACCGTCAGGTTCTAACTCCTCTAGATCAAAATTTCCCTGGATCTCCAAACTCAAGTGCTCAATTCTGTGAGGATCTCATTAGCTGCTCAAATGAAAATCGCTTAGACATTGGTTTTTTGTTCCTGTACTTCCTTATAGAAACTATTAATACTTTTGTACTTACAATGTTACAATAGTGCCTGACTGATACTGTCATAATTACTTTATCTAGCTTGTTAAACTTCTATTGATTGTTCTGTGGAGATCATTTCACATACCTTTTTTTGCAGTGGAATAGTTGTATTTATGTATGTTGTTGTTAGTCAACTCTACGGTCACAATCAATCATTTATATAGTAACTTAGTAGACAAACCGCTAGTTTTTGTCCAATAAATATAAATAAGAGTATGTCTTAGATCTGAGTCTTAACGCGCATCTTCTTTGGCAAGTGTTTGGATACGTAAGGCCATCAAGTCCATTCATTTTGTCATCCAGTCAAATGTTGGTCGTCGAGGATAATGATAATCAATATTGAACTTTGTGTGCCGAATACAATAATATTTGTCATTTAATTAAAATGCATGAAGCATAAGATTACCTTTTAAAAAGTCGATCAAGAAAACAAAATTCAAGCGTTATTTTATGGAACGCTGACAAAAAGGTTCAAATTTGCACAAAAGATGTAGCAACGGAGCAAATTGCTACTCGCTGAGCTCCACAGATCTTTAGGGTATTTTTGATGATATTCCGTGCTGGTAGATGGCAGTGGTAGCGACGTTGTTATTATTTTACCTTCGTTTTGCTAGCCTTTAATTTTATAGTTAATGTTTTCGAAATGGTTCAGATTACCTATTACCAGACCAGACATTAATTGCTTTGTTGAACATCCTACTAACAAAAGTTAGAATCTCGACTGTTAGTATTTTCTGTTAATTAAACCAAGTCACAAAGGATGTTTTCAGCCACATTTACGCGTTGGAATTGTTGGAAAGCAAATACCTCTGTCTATTTTCTTATTAGAGACCTCTGGAAGATTACAATGCACATTCGAGTTCTTTACCGACTGCGAGTGCGAAGGTAGTCATAGATCTGTAATACCTGTCGATAAGTAAGTTTCTTAATATAAGAATTGTTTATTTCACTCACTTAGTTTCACAGTATTTACTGTAATATATTTAGTATGTAATTGCTAAGTAATGTAAACTGCTCGACGCCAAAACAGCATCCATGGAAAAATTCGACCATCAAAATTACGACTTCCAGCCATAGCGGCTTACCCCTAAAGTGTCATTTATGGAAGATCTTTAGTGGAAGAATATAGACGAGCAATTTGCTGGAGGTCAGAAGAATAAGATTTTCGTGAAAAGTATAGCGCTTAATGATCGGCAATAAGTTTTAGTTAGCTCATGGGTTGGGGAGAGTATATGTAGTATGGATTGGATTGGATATTGTAAGTTAAAGGTTGTTAAATTTGCATGAGTCGCTTCTGGTCGTCGGTATTAGTTCACATAATTGGCTAGGGGCTTTGGGTTTAAGTGGTTCGTCGGTTCCTGTGTGTGTGTGGACACTTGGAAATGTTGAAATTTGCTGTGTGAGGAGAGAGGAAGGAGAGTTTAAAGACTAAAAGTATGCTTTGATTTTGTATAAATATATAAAAGGAATAAAGACTGGTGGGTCGGGGAAGGCTGGAGAAAGATGGGCGACAAGGAAAAGAAAAGAAGGGTGAGTGTATAAGGACTTGGGAGAGCCGGGTATTACACCCGGCCAGTGAATGTTGCATACAAAGTTATATTTGGAAGCCCATTCGTTAATTTGGTTTAATTGATGGTATTAAAAGATGATTTGGAAGAGAATGAGCATCGCGTCTTCTTTCTTCTCGACTCTCTCCTCTTTGACGCTTTATATAATTATACACTGGGTGATGCATGTCATATACACATCTCTTACATACCCAAACCAGTCCTCTCCTCTCGTCGTCGTTCACATTTTTAATCCATCCTTTGTTAATCTCTAAGGTTCTTTGGTCTGAGCGTGATTTTTCATCTAAATATACTCTTTTGTCCCAACCGCCGACTTTCCTACCAAATCCTTCCTAAGACGTCCTCACAAACTCTTCCCCTTTTATTATTCCCACTTTAATTACTCCTACTAATTAACTCCATAACGACATTTTTCCCTGCAGCTCATATACCCGCATATACGCACGACGACACAGAGAGAGAGAGAGAGAGAGCGACCCCGCAAGCATAATGGTTTGGTAAAGACCATGGTATTCTTTTCCAAACCAATCCATCCATACCTTTCATATATACTCATGTAGATACATCATTTTATCCTTTTGTGTGCTCTTTAACTTTTACACACACGTGCCGGCCCAGGGATGCACGATGCTTTACTACTTTTTGTAACCTCCGTTCCACTACGTGAGCATAATAACCTACACACATATAGCTAAATATACATAAATGCACATTACATCCATAATAATACATAAATGTGCATACCAGGTAGGTGCCGTACATCCATGAGTAGTTATATGTGAATAAAACGTTTCCATACATAAAGATTTTTAAAACTACCCCTTAGCAAACACTATATAAAGTATAAGTGTTGCTAAAAGACTGAAGCTCTCCTGGAAAAGATCTACCCAATTTCCATCAAAATCTCACCCAACGGTTCATGTAACACCATCGCATCAATTGTTATGAACTCCACTATGGATACTATTTATACGCAGTACATAGAGAAAACATTACAGACTAATCGTCATAAAGTATAAAATGTGGTGAAATGATCTCGATAAATAATATGTGGATGGTCATAAGTTGTTAAGTTGTGTACATCTCATGTACGGCAGAGTACAGAGATGAAGTTGGCAGGTCGATACCCGCGAGAGCATCTCTGGCTATGTATATAAAAGGTACAAGCCCCAGACAGTTTTTCTACTCCGCTTCTCCCTACTGATGATACGTCATTTCCGTGACCAAAAAGCCTGATATCAAATTTGTTTAGCATTGCTGAGAAGCCAGCCAGGAGCTTAGTTAATGGTTATGAAATGGACAAGGAGAGAAGGAATAAGTGGTCATAAATCAAGATTTAAGAAGTTATTCCCTAAATACGGTCATAAATACCGAGTTAAGATATTGACCGATTTGTCGTTCTCCGAGTGAATTATTCTTGACCCAAACTGATAATTCGTTATTTTATGGGCCTTCCAGCCACACAACTCCCGCATCTATAAGACCCAATTGGGAATTACCCAACGTCAGAGCTCTTCTCCGTTACATTCAACTTTTGCTATCGCAGGCTCTTGAAACTAACTTTTCTACCCCCGTTGTTGTATCCAAACCACATGATATGATACAACAACCATCGCATAGCAAAATACACAATAACTGCATGCTTCTCATGCTCTGCAGTAGTCTTTTCCTTATACTGAATCAATCTAAAGACGATTCTTACATACCTAACCTATGTAACGTAATAGTATTTTCGTGTATGTACATATATAGTTTATTACGTAAACAAATACTTTTCCATCAATTCCATTTTTATCAGAGTTTGTCATAATAACGAAATCCTTATACTGTATAAACACCCAGAGTACACGTATCTCCACCAGCTTTCAGTGTCTCCGTCGGATGAATTTAGGAGAAAAGACTGGAAAACTCTTGCGAAAGTATCAGAGAAAATCTCCCAATTTATCATCTCTAATGCCCTTTTTAAATTTAAAACCATCATGTCTAAACTGCCTTATTTGCAATTAACGGAGTTTATATAGCGTCGTCTTATGGTGTACGTAGAGTATCTCGCAAACGTTAGCTTATTATTACTTTCTCTGCTACTCCGACTTTAATGTTATTATATGGGGTAATGCAATTCTTGAGCACTCCACTACTGATGTTAGGTATATTTATTTATCTTCTTATTCCGACCACAGTTCTTTAGCACATATCGAAGAACTGTTCTATGGCAGTGTAATCGAGTTATATTGTAACGTCAATGATGTGTTATGTATATACCCTGTATTATTTTCCAGTACTTCAAGACTGGAATTGAAGAAACGTCGAATGACGGAAAGTCTTGTAGACCTAAATGATGCAGAATCAAACTATTTTGAACTAATTTAAATGCAATTAATTACGTCTGCAGACTAGTAAATCACTTTGATCAAACCACGTTTAAGAACAGGATATTTAATAAATTGCATTAATCTAATTTCTATTTTGTTGCCAAAAGTTAATTTCCGAGAACGAGCAACGAATTGACGACAGCATTTTAATTACCATATCTTAGAGAGCGTGTGGGCGTTATTTGTTTCATATAGCCCCACGCTAGGCTCAAGTTCCTGCGGCCACCTTACTACCTATGTGGTTACATGGGTAACTACTTAATTTTTTCTAAATCTTACAATTAGTCTTACATTCTCTCTAATTATTATTTGGATAAAATTACCGCCATGATACTTGATATGATAATTTCTGCTAATGCGATTCCCCTTCTTTGGATTATGTTTATAAATTAACTACATCATTAGCTTGGGTAAAAATCCTTAACATACGCAGTGTGCGTGATTTTTCACGTAACAAACCCTTAGTTTACATTTAAAATAATCTAGTTCTAAATGCATAAAACCTCTACTTTTAGTAATAGATAACTTATAATCCATTATATTTCTATTTTTTACTTCAACCTTGACAACATCACTATCATAGAGAGTTTCATACTACCTCTGTCGTGTGTCACCTCCGATTTGTTGATGGTTTCGATTTTTCCTTGACTATTGTCTTGACTATACGATTTTAATTAAAGACAAGCGAGAAAGGAGATAAGTGTATTGTATAGAGTGACGGAAGAGATTCGAAGGTAGGATATCATCTTTACTTAAACTACTTCCAGTCTCTTCCGGTTACATGGAGGCAGCAGCAACAACGATATTCTGTGGAGGAAGAACATCCGCGAGTAAAGAACCTACGGATACATGCATTTAAATGTGCAGAGAAAGCATCTTACGCAGCACATCTATAATAGACTTGATTGAATAAGAAACTGAGCTGGAAATGAGAACACGGTCTACATCTTATTTTCATATCGTCAATTGACAGTGACTTCCCAATACGGAGTTGTTTACAACATAAGTTCTCCAGGCCTTCCTCTCTACTACGTCTCTCTCCCTAAAGACTCATCTTTGAATTCCAACTTTTGTTGATTCGAGCATCAGCGTCTTAGGGAAAATAATATTAATTTTATTTCTGTGGTGAACATATCAACTTATTATTGTGTAACTGTATCTCATAAAAGGAGAGAGTTTGACTGGAGAGAAGACAGTCGTAGGTAGCGATAATACTTAGAAAATCACAAATGTTTACCCCCAAGTTAGGCGTTCAGTTTTGTTGCATAGAAAATTGTATCTGGAGCACCGCTGCTGACATGCATGGTGAGGAGATCGAGTTCGGAGGAAGAGAGACGGTGGAGCTGCTGGGAAAGGGAGGAAGAGCTAGGAAAGAGATGATAAAAGTGAATATTAGTAGCAGTGACAGGCTGGTTTGTCCTTATAAAAACGGAAATTGCTTAAGATCCACAACATATTGTTTTGTCCATGAAGATGATTCTATCGGAGACTTTATGGAAAACCAAAAGGCGAGAGAATCAAATAATACTTTAGACTGTTTAGACACTCAAAATACAATACTTAGACACTCAAATACAATACTTTTACTTATATATATACTTCTTTTCCTTTTATTCTCTTATTCATCGTCCTAGTATGTACATAAACATATTTTCCTCGTACACTACTTTTCCAAGTAAATATTTTCTCAACAAAATCTATTTTCACATTTCCATCTCTTCTCCTCTGTAAACTTGTTTCATGCCTTGATAGGTTATACACCATAACATTTATTACCAAATAAAGCTATATATTCACATTTTTGCTATGTATTAGCATACCTGAGGTTACACAAATGTAAACCAAATTCGTTCGTTATAATATTAGTTGTATTGTACATATCGGACTAAGAACTCCGAATCAGTTTCTTGTCTAAAATGAATAGAAATTGTCAAAGCGTGTGGTTTGTTTGAGAGTTGAATAAAACGAATGCTGAAACTACAACACAACATCTTTCTAGGGAGTCAAGTTATACAAGAAGAGAAAGAAAACGTGTGAAATACACACAATCCCGATTCACGCCTCACTTACGATTAATTCATAAACTTTTGGTGTTTGCATTGTGGAATATTGCATTAAAGAATACAGCGGTGGGGTATCAACACAACCCGAAAACCAATTTCATTTATGCATTCAACTTTTTTTGTACTTACTTACTACGCCGAACTCTATAGTATCTAATATACTTCTGTCACTTTCAAGGAGCTGGGATTCGAGGATATGTCTCACTCTCAGAGTTTATGATTTTTGTTAATGCATCCAGTCTATATATAATGTATGGAAGTGGCGAAGTGCGGGTGAAATTAAATTTATTTTTCTCTATTTGTCTTCCTTTTAGAGGCGAAGTTGAGCGGGTTGCTGATGCTAGACTATACGGGTTGCTGATGTTAGGCTACAACAGAGAAGCGCGTTAGATAAAAATGTGATTTTTTCCACCATACTGATTTCTTATGACTTGTGAGAGTGACTGACGGCTAAGCTGTTTAGCATAAGAAGATGCCAAATGCCAGGGTTGAGTTTTTCTAATGGACTCTTGTATATATGTAGTTTTTAGCTTACGAAGAGTGACGCCGGACTGAAAAAAACTTATATTATGCCATGAGGGCTGGTGCTGATGGTGAGTTGAGATTCTGCACAAGTCGCCTTTTGCAATAAAAGTAGAGACTTAAGTTAAAAACGTGGATGGATGTGAAGAGAGACCGCGTGTTTAACTTTTAAACAAGTTGAATTAATGAATAGAGATATTTTATTTGAGGAGGATTTCGCGTGTTACAATTCTTTATATATAGCTCTCTCTGTACAAGGGTTATGTTATTATGTTATACATAGAAATGAGAGGGATCGGGATAGCTCTGTGGTCGAGAAGAAGACTTGAGAGAGAGAGAGACAAAATAAAATATGAGAATGTTTAATTATTATTCTGGGGCATAAAAGTGTAATGGGAACTCATAATGGGAGAGGAGCTTTTTCCACTCCAGCTTAAAATATTAAGAGCCAAGCGGATGATGAATGCTCCACAATCACTAGGAAAAACTAACCAACCAACCCCAATGAACTTCTTCAAACCACACTTCTTTCCAAGTATTCTTCTCTCTTTTTCATGGATATAGTCTATTACTGTATCATAACTCTCCCAAAGCATTAATATGTTCCCTCTATTATTCACTATAGTTTTTCCGTAGTTTTTCTTCCCGGCTTCTCCACATCTAAAGCTATGTATATGTAGATACTACATCTAGATGATCACCACCACCACCCTCCCCAAGTACTTTTTCATGGCAGCAATGCAATAAAGACCAGGAAACATGTGATTTTCTGACCTATTATTTTACTTCCAGTAAATACTTATACACTGATACCGATATGATACATTATATAAATATTCTAGTATTTTACGGGTTCACAAAAAAATAAATTATATAAATAATTCAGATCAAATTGTTTCTAGAAATTTTGACTTAGGTTATAGCAGCAAGTGTTGGGTGTTACTTTTGACATCTGTATGGGTGGGATTGTGTAAGGGTTGAAACAGGCACTTAGCCGTAGTAGCCGTATCCACCATATCCTCCATAACCTCCGAATCCACCTCCGAATCCACCTAAAAATATAATTTATTCTTTTAGTTTTATGTGAGAAAGTGAGAATATGAAAAACTTGGCAGGGGTAAATTGCATACAACATTTCAAAATTGCAAGGAATTATAATAATCTAAATAGACAACTAAATATGATTGTAGAATATTAAAAAGCAATAATTAAATAAACATATAATTAAATAAATAACTATAATTAAATAAAAATAGTTAATTACCAAATCCACCGCCGTGACCATATCCTCCATAACCGCGGCCGTATCCTCCGTAACCACGGCCGTAGCCTCCATAGCCTCCTGCATAATAAAACAAAATGTTAGTATGAATTTGGAGTTAGAATATATAATCAATATGTAATTGCCTAATAATAAGGAATACATGGTAGTTATTGTATTATCTGCACAATTTATTACAAAATTATCCATTAAATCGTGCACCCTTACCATATCCACCGTAACCCCCGTAGTATCTACCCTCGGCAGTTCCAAGATCCTCGACTTGAGCAGCAGGCTGCTCCTTGGTTTCGGATTCAGCAGCAAAGCTGATAGCAATGCAAGCGAAGAGAGCGAAGAGAGCGAACAAGTATTTTGCCATTTTTGAAATGTTTTTTGGAAATTTTGCTTTGAAGGCAGCTAAAGTTTGTTGTTGTAGTTGTACAAGACAATTAAACTTGAATGATACTACACTGACCACTTGTCTCAGCTTATATAGTCATCGAGTCTTGGAAATGGTTCCATTAGTTAGAACAATATGTACAGGACGTGAATTTGAGTAAAAATATGTTTTGCATGGTTAATTTCCATAAAAGGCGTGAATGTCCCTTTAAAATATATCTACTCCATGTGCGTGTGTAAGCTTGAACATTATTGTTGAATTAAGTAATTACTTGACAATCGAAAAGTTTGTAGCCTGAAATCAAATTAAAAACGTAGAATGGTAGAAAAAAGTCATGATTGAAAAATTACTCACTTTCGGGTCAATGAGTCGTTAAAAAAGTTTCTGGGGAAGACAAACTTACTTATGAGGAGATACCTATCGAGACTTAAAGACATGTCGCATGCATACATAGAACAGTCTACATAGTTTAAGTGTATGTAACATATTAGTATAGGCTGTTGGACTTTGAAAAATCACTGATCCAAATCTACAGAGTGGCAAGACGACGTGCCAACAGCATGTAATATTATACATAGCTATCTTATGCTGGGTCGATTCGAGGTAATATGTTGTCATTCGGTTGAGAACTCGTATAAGATTCGCTAAATTAAACTCACTAACATGCTCATTCTGCAACCGCACCGCAGTCAATATAATGCCTTCCTTCACCCATACACATGAGTTTTTTCTTACTGCTGCTGTCGTATTTACTCGATCTTGTCCCGCACTGAGAGTAAATCGTTGACGAATTACTTAATCGATAATTGAAATATTAACAACGTATCATTAAGCAACCGTTGACGAAGCTGCCCTTTCAACTTGTCAACGCTTTTAAATGTGATGCATTTTTGTTTCTGTGTCGGTTCGTTTGGAACACGCCATTGAATGTTACACACCTGCCGCAGATGTTAATACAAAATGTTATACAAGTTTACAATTTAGGCGTCAAGCGTTTGCAATTTATGCAGTAATATTAACTAATATAGGACAGGATCAAGTGCGAGAGTCTAATTGGAAAATGGGCGGTTAGTGCCATTTTATCGCAAAAGAATTGAATCACATCGTATAAATATAATAAGGTAAAAATCACTTATTGTTGAAGATAATAGAACCACGTACAGCCAACAAAAACCAGCGACAGACACGGTTCAGTTGTTGCGTAACTACGTACTGAATAATAGCAACATTCGACGTACACTCACTCATAAGATGTGGCTCACACAAGATTTTTTTCTGTATTCCAAGCTGTTGCAGTAGCTGCAGTTGTAATGTAATTACTGCTTTAAAGAGAATTGCTGATAGTGTCGGGCTGCCACAACCAACTCGCACATTTTGTTTTTGAGAAGCCCACAGGGTTTAAATTGATATAGTAAACGTACCGCTATTTTGGATTACATTCTACAAGATACAAATGTGGGGTAAACCTTATTGTCAGACATTTCCTATGTTTTCAGCAAAAAACTGTAATAATAGAAACCACGTCTTGATGTACCCCAATTTTTTCCATATTGCACTTTGACCGTTCACCACTCCAAACCCACCACAGTTATGGAATATTGCTTAATGATAGCTGTGACAGGTCATTTACATTACAGTGACATGACCATTATTTTTTCACCATTATTAAATAGGTAAGTAAATATAAGTATAATAAGCATGTAGTTATATTGTCACTTCGTAATCAACTTCGTAATTATTTGTTCTGTGATTGCAATTACCATTGAGACATTCAAGTGCCATTTCGTTTCTTTTATTTCCACAGTTAAGACGAAAACAGATTTTCATATCAATGTTTGCAAACAACATTTTTAATTGTTTCATCGTTCAGTACACACGCCGTAGAGATAATTTTGGTTACCCTAATTGCTGTAAGGTTTGACATTTTTTTGCAAAAAATCTGTTTACGGCGGAAGTCTAAGTCTAGGAGTAAAGTCATATAATCGATGAGTTACTTTGAATGGAGACATGGTATTGTAACGATGTTGTCATTATAATACTCTTTTTATGACAATGTCTACAATTTTCTTTTTATCTCAACACACATACTTGTTGCACACAGGAAAAAACGAAAAAATTCAATTTAAGAAAAGATCACATGTGTCCTTAATTACCATGTCTTAATTAAAAACTGATGAATTAAAAGGCCGTTACGCTAAATGAGGAATTACTCAACTGAAGATTATCATTGAGTAGGAGCTAATTACTCGCATGTTCATAATTGCTCATTAGCTTTTTAACCTTTGTAAAAATTACGCTCATTGTGATTTGTAATTTATTCTGAATATAATGAGATTTCTGAGTTAAATTGGATGCAAATCTGAAATTTTTTCGACTTAATACACATTACAATCATTTAGTGATGCAGTGTACATACAGTACGCTGACACAATAGGTATTGTAATTATTCATTATTATTAGCAAAATCTAGAACTGCGGTAAACAGACACCACAAATTGAATTGGTTTCACTGTCCCATGATTCTATACAACAATGAAATATCATGAGATCTGAGATTTTGATTTTATACATTCAGCGTTGACATGCATATATTGTATGCGCTTGGGAAATAGGTTCACATAACTGAGGTTGTTTACACTGTGCAATGAATGCTGCTTTCAAAGATTTGACGTTTAAAGGTTACTGATACTGATACATCAAAAGTGCGAAGCTTACGTGCACACTCTGTGTGTGATCACATAGTGTGGTACGGCCGTAAACCGACTTATGTCCATAATAATCCATTGCGAATTAAGCATACTAATGTCTCAAGGTATACGTATACCTTTAGGTTATATACGTTGTAGCTGTGCACTGACAGCTGCACGGTATCACCAGGAGGAAATGACATCCAATTATGCACTACAGGAAAAGGTTACCTGAAAGCCAGTCTCTGCGGATTTCATTACAATGGGTGTTATTAATTCACGCAACTCCGTACATTTATTGCAGGTGTAATAAGAAATGCACTTGATACATTGTTTATTGGGGGAATACTGAACCAAGACAATGTTTTAGAGTTAGGAAATCCCCTTTTTTGTCTTTCTTGTCTGACATGTTCGCAAGTACATTATTGTTAGTAAACAAATTACCTCAAGTATGTCAAGCGGTTGATATTGGACACACACATGATAGGTGTATATATATGTACCTACTTACTAAATTGCAAAGCGCGGGATAGTATATTGACGGCATGTTTCATAAAGCCAAACAATTACTCAAAGCTTGATATTATTGGGAATTCCATTAACTCCACGACTAAAGAACTTTTTCGCAATTATCACAAAATTAAATCTTGTCCCGTACCAAGTTGGTACAAAGTGTCCTCCCGCATACGCTGTATAATATCCACGAGTATATAAGCACTCCAACGGTCAACCTAACAGCATCATAAATCATTCTACCTTTGTCAATTCAACTTGATCCCAACAAGTAAACTCAAAAAACTTCCATTACTCAAAATGGCCAAAATCTTCAGTTTCGTTGTTTTCGTCGCCTTCGTGGCTCTCGCCGTTGTTGCTGCCCAAGAGAGTGAGAAGAAGGACGAGAAGTTGGAGTCCGCTGAAGGAAGACTCTTCGGATATGGAGGATACGGTAAGTTTTTGGAACCAATATTTTTGAAAAACTTTGTAATACCAGCATTTCAAATGCTTGCCACATTGACACATTTAAGTTTTCTACTACGATTTTCTTAACAATGTATTTTAAAGGTTACCGACCATTCTATGGCGGATATGGTGGATACGGACTCGGTTATGGAGGCTATGGAGGATATGGCGGTTATGGCGGTTACGGAGGTAAGACTGCAAACCATTTGTTTTAAACAATTTACGATTTATTTTCTTTCCATTCCTATGTGTAAACTCAACTTCATTATCGCGTTTTCTTTATGCAGGATACGGTGGATATGGTGGATACGGCGGATATGGTGGATACGGATACTTCGGTTAAAAAGTCCTTCTCTTTTCCAACGTTCAGACCACCAGCAAATAAGCTCTTCATTGTCAACTTTACCAGTCCTTTTACTTACTCAAAATTGGTTAATTCTAACAAAATTAATTCAGACACTGTGATAATAGTATAATGGCTAATAGTTTTCCGTACAAATCAGTAAAATTTATGTAAAAATTGGCAAATTAAAACACGTCAATAGTTTCAAGTATGTACTTGGAACATTGGCATTCAGTGTTTCTAATAAAATCAAAAAATCTTTTCATAATAATCTATTTGAAAATTCTTGCTCGTATTTTTCACAAAATGCATACCGAGTATATAATACAAAAAGGAGAGATTGCTTGGAAATACACAGTTATGCATATAATAAGTAACCACAAACAACTATGAAAAGTATCATGGACACCAAGGCTCCTCTTTGATTCACTCTCCTATAAGATCCTCAGGTCAGAGAAAACAGACGGATGCTGATTTAAAGCACATGGTTTAGTACCAAGAAAAATGCCTTCTAATAGATGGGTATCCTTTGTGCTCCCTAAATTCATCCGGATTAGCATGACCAAAAGAATAAGTCGTGGTGTCAGCGATATCAGCTCCTTCAGACTGTTACTTGCGATCATCTTTTGAAACAAAATCCAACTTGCCAAGCACATGGCTTGATTGCATGCCACCGTCAGCACCCTGAACTCCTCCCAGCCGATTTAGTCCATTTGCCAGCAACGAGTGAGTGACTACCGCTGTTTGCACGGGCTGAACTCTCTCGCTCAATTCCAGAAGCTCATCCAGTACAATATAAGCTAAGCCACCCTCGTAAGTGTCGAGAAACCGCTGCCGGTGGATGAAGAAGGATTCTGTGCTTCTCCGAAGCTGCTGCAAGGAACTGTTTAAGATGACGTTGTGAATGCTGTAGTGAATGCATACCTTTCACTTGAGCTTGATTTTATGTGCTGTACGCGGCGGTTAAACCGTTTTGATTTGTAATGGAAAATTCATAGCAATGAAGTAATATTCCAAGACTTTATGTACTCGTTGTAGAGGGTGCACTGCCAAGGGAATTCACCCGGAGTTTTCTCTTCTCCTACAATATTAGAACGAAAGGTATAAGAAGCATTTCTTCCAAAGTTCTAACACACGTTCTTGAGAGTGAGCGACGGAAACGACGTGAATGATGCCGACAAAGGAAATTTATTTCGTTCAAGCGTTTGTGGTTTAAATGCAGCGTTATACTTCTGAATCTACTTTAAAATTAGTTAGAATATGGTAGCAGTAATATGTAGTAGCAATCAAAATGTTGAATACACTTTATATCTTTTTATCAAGGCAAAGACAGGCTACGGATTTGATAGCAGGAAACAGGTAACGTAAGGTGCCAGGGTATTTTTACTGCCGTTTTTAGCTTTACAATTTAAACTTATGACCAGGACTGAACAGCTTTCCTTTTTGTAAAGTTGTTCATTTTACAATCACTAATGCATGCCTAAAGAATTCCCGAGATAAAAAGGACGGTGGTAATTAAATAAAATTTTCTGATTGATTCCATTATACTATACGTAGGCGTGGAATATTTGAAGATATTGCTTTGCGCTCTTGAAGCTATATGGAAGTCTTAATTTCTGTGACGCACAAAGAATGCATATTATAGAAATATGAATAAGCAAGGACGAGACGTCGTGAGAATAAAATACCGGATGGGTCTGGTCAAACAGCAGGAAAATTAAAAAGTAAATGGAAAGGTTGGCTGTACAAGATGGAGAAAGAGAGAGACTCATAAGGAAAAATAAGAGCCCGTGCGATGTTACGGGAATTATGAAATTAAGCACTTTGACCCGATGACTTTCCTGGATGAATCGCAATGCTGTATACACTAATAGGGAATAGAGCAATGCTATTACTCTATGGAAGGTGTAGAGAAAAAGACTAACTGTTGTGAGTGAATAGAGTGGAAATAAAGGGGGGAAAGAGAGAAGAGAAGATGATGATGATATGGTCTCGTAGTTGTCGGCAAAGAGACAAGAGGCAAAGTGAAAGATGGAACCACTTGAAAGAAGTACTAGATGACAGTTTTTCGTCTCATCAAGGATCATAAGGAATTGGTGAATAAAAGTCTTATTCCAGTTGATATCATTTCTTTATATACTTCTCATATTCACTTGTTCGAACACCCTATACCCTGATTCATGATTTTCATGTTCTACCCGTGCTTCATGTATGTATACTTTACGCAGAGATGCGTAGCATTTGAATCAAACACGGTACATCCGTATTCACAATGCAAGTAGCAAAAGTAACTTATACCAAGCTTTTATAATACATTGATTGCACAGATAGTTCTTTTTGAAAATACATACTTACCAGGCTTTCTTAGAAGCATTACCTTCTTCTCCTTCGCAGCTCTACAGCCTAGAATTTTCACTGATTCAAAGAGGAAGCGAGCTGCATTAGAGTAATTAACCACTTGACTGCCTTCTCTTTGACCTACCGGCAACGCAAAGTGCCGGAGCCATAAATATATATTCGTCGCTCTTTTTAATGTAAGCATTATTCAATGTTAACTTATTTATGTAAGGTAGAGAGATATTATTAACTATTGATTAGACGTTAACATGTCTGTACATAGGTTGCATTTTTGTTAGCATTTACGAAAATCGTAGTATATATAGATATGTAGTTTCATCCAACACCAATGTCTGTTAATGTCCTATCCTGTCCCTAAAGCGTTAATTCATAAATAAATGCAAACTTAATTGTAACGCACAACTGAACACGTGAAATGTTGGGAAGCTACAGTTATGCTTTAATGTATAGTAATGCAATTAAATGTGATAATAAGTGTTAGATCCTCTGCAGAAATTAGGTAACTGTTCATGATTAATAAGTAATATTATTGCATGGAGAAATGTAATATCAATAAAACCTGTGTAGTTAGTTACGAAATGATAATGCATGCCGGTAAGTTAACGTTGGGGAGGTATAAAGTAATATCTTAAGTACTTTCGCAGCTTATACAAGAAACTCTAATGAATCAGATTTGGTGCTTAAAATTATCATTTTAGACTCACAATCTAGTGCGATGGATGTATATAGTGCTGTGATTATAAAATATGTATATATTACGATTATTATTACGGCAGTTAGTTATATGCCACTTTTACAAGCAGCAGTGATTTGTTCACCACAAGTCTATAGGTTAGGGTTTCCTTTGGGATTAGACTGTTCCGCCGAGATGGAGACATATGAGGGAATTCCAGCTTAAGTTGTTGCTACGTGCATGGTCGTAGATGCTTGGATAGTAATTAGGACGAGGATCCTAATAATAAGTAACTAGTTGTGAGAGTAAAAGCGAGAGAGAGTGAATTTAGTCGGTGGTCGTCGTCGTCATTTTCTTTTTCGGGGGAAGATGGGACAGGAGGGAGAGAAAGGAAAGACTCTGGAAATAGGTACGTGAGCCTGAGTAGCAATGCAGAAGTACATAAGGATACGGGAAAGAAGTTGTGGAGGTTCTCTTTGTAAAGCCGGAGTTGTTGGCGGGTGTAATATTTCATTATATATAGATTGTCTAATCCTTTTTTGGAGATTTGGGCAAGTAAGTGAGAGTAGTCGAAATGACAGAATTATGACTCTCAAGTTTTTTCGAAGGGGAAAAACGCTTTACAAAGACTTATCTGTATAAAATATGACATGCTCTTCATGAATCTTATTAAGATAGGAGGAAAAGCAGAGAAGAACCAACCACCAAAAACACTTCTTTTTTTCTTCTTCTTCTTTTCCTACTCCTCTAGTGTACTACTTCTTCGCCCATACCAACTTTAGGCCAGGGCTCAAACACCATTGTGAAAAGCTGGAGTGGCAGTGGAGCAGGGCTTCTATATACAAGTGTATACATAGAGGAGAGCCCATTGTAGTAGCGTAAACCTGACGATGAGTGCATATCGCGGGTTACAGTCAAACACAAGGGCAAAAAATCTTGTCTTAATATAACGCTCCCACGTATTATATACATAATAGGGAGTAAAAGAAGAAGTAAAAGTGGTGGGAAAGCTTTACTCATTGGTTTTTCGTGGTCTTTTTTTCAAACTAAATGTAGGTACATATAATAAGTATGTTCAACCTTACACTCTCGCAGCTTTCTCTCTTCTTAGCTTCTCTTGATAAAGAATTCTTTTCCTTGAGAATTGTCCTCCTCCTCCCGTCTTTTGCTCCTTCACCGGGGCTAAACTCTCCACCGTGGAAGAGATAAAGTCAAATCGTAGCAAAAATTATTGCTCGATGGAAATACACTTTAAGTATATAAAAGTGGGAGAGAGAGAAGCAGAGAGTCAGAATGAGAGAGAGAGAGAAAAAAAATTTTCCGTAAGCCACATAATGGACTTTTGTACTCGTGAAATGCTAACTTGCCGCTCTCGTCGTTCCACACAGCAATGTAGATGATGCTGGGCTAATGTACAGTTCATATGATTTAGTCTCATGTCATTTTCCTAGGAAATCCTAATTGAATTGCTTCGCCTTCTCCTCCATTGCCTATTTGGCCCGATCATCAAAAGTCACACCGAGGATTTATCTCATTTATCCCATTTTAACTGCTCCAGTCGACCCAATCCTTCTCACATATATACCTGACTAACAGTCATAAATTACAACATATTATCTACTCCGATTTCCTCCTGTCAGCATCTTCTCACATCTCCATATCATCAAGTCGCATTAGTTTTTTTCTTTACAATTTACAAATATTACTCGCTCTCCTCCCTCTCTGCTCCTAAACTTCCAAGTCTCCGAAAAGATGATTTTCAACTTTCATATCCGCACTCATCGTTTATATTCCTACTTATACTGATACAGCTTATGAATGATTGTGTTTGCATTGCCACTCTATATCTCTAAATGTCTAGCTTAAGTATAGATATAAGGGGAGCGTATATGGTTTTGCATACGAGAAAAAGTCCCGCGTTTTTTGATAATGCACTCACGTTGGCTGTTACTCTTCTGAATTAAGTTGCTTGGACTGGATCCAATCTCCATAGTGAACGTGCATTTTGCATTTCGGATTGTATCTGTATAATGGAGTAGCTTATACATTAGGTTAATAAAATAGTAGGTTACAGATATTCATGTGTGCAGGGTGTAGCTTGAATAGACTTCAACCAGATTATCAAAAAAGAATTCACAACCAGGAAATGAAACAAAAAGTTCTATGCTTCTCCAAACTCTCATCGTCCGGTTGTCACCATTAGACGGAATTTACTGTTACCCAGATTAAGTGTCAGAACTCCTTCTAATATATAATAACATCCACTAGGAGTGTTCTGACTTGCTAAACTGTGAAATTGCAATAGTCTGTCATCTCATTCTAAATAAGAAATTGTTATCTTGAGAAATGTCTATAATAACTTTATTCCACAATAATAAATTCCATGAATTTTGAGGCTTGTTATGAGCAATAGAGAAGGAAGAGGAAATCTTGGTTTGTTGAAATGAAAATAACCAATCAGGAGAGAGGTGCTTACTTAACAGTAATTAATTCCTGTGAATCTTTTAGTTGTACGATTCTAAGTTTGCTGTTTAACAATTTATATATAACCACTGATTTATTCATTACACGTTTATACATATAATCAATTCTGGAAACAATTGAGGTAGTTTGAATAATTAGCAATGCTAGTTCTGTCTTCATTTTATGTAAATATAAACGTATAAAAACCTAGTATGAAAGTGTACATACATAAGTATGTATATTAGAGATGCCAGTGGCAAAATGAAGTCTTAAGATTCTAAGCTGAATTTTGTAGAATCCAACCAATGCGTGCCTTCTTTAACCATAAGAAGTAGGCGTCTATAACTTCGGTTTTACCAATATGAAGAGTTTGTTATACATATTTATCTGGACAAAGTTGTGGAATCTGTCTGAGGAAGTTGGTGAGCTGAAGAGCTACTTTGTTGAATTAAATGATGATAATTTTAAGAGGGATGAAGTTCTCCATCTCATCTTGCTCCGCATTTTCGAATGTAGTCCGCAAAAGGATTCCATGTATTTACTTGTCCATGAATGAGGGCTACTTATCGGTCTCATATACATATACTTATACATGCTTTCCCACACCGCCGACGGACTTGCTACAGACAGCAGGACCCATATCCTATGCTTGTGTTTAAGCAGGCAGTAGTACATATACTTCCATATTTCTCTTTCATAACATTATGTTCATTTTATTTCACTCCCAAAAAATTGTCATCCTATTTACCTGGAAAATTCACTAGAGGCTAGGTAGCAATAAATTCTTGCAAATCTTTTCAAAACAAGTTGTCAATAGATTGACAAGGGTTTAAAAAGAGGTATGTACAAACTCGTTCCTTAGATGGGCACCACAAAGTTTTAGCAACTCAATCGGTTATCAAATGTATTGACTATAAAATTAATGCATTCAGCTCCTGGGGTACTGTGGTGGCTTACGTTCCTTCCGCAGAAGAGCACAAATACATATTCGAACTCAACTCTTAAGAATTCATTTACATAGCCGCGGCAATTTTCCACCCTGTTAGGTTCCCTTTAGCTAGTACTTTATGATGTAGAAGAGAGAATTCTCCTGTCTTTGTTATCTATACACCGACTATGTAAAAAGCTAAAACGGGATGTTTTACCTATTAACTTTAACTCATGATGCTTGTTGCTCGTAAGTTCAGTTATAGACGCTCTGAAGAGGTATAACTATGTATCGTACTTTTACAGGATTGTTGTTTGTGTGAAATGTTGTATGGTATAGAGTCGGTTGTTAATAAAGTGTTCCATGATACTTGTGAAAAAGGACAAGTCTTTAGAAGGTACTTAGGAAAAGTTAAATCCGCTTATGAATTTCACTCGTCCTCCTTGTTGATCTTCCAATAAGCGCTTGTTCTTACATACTTTCAGGCACAGGATCTTGTGTTCTGCAACCAAAATATTCAGCCTTTGGTTTTTCTCCGTATGCGTGTTTCGTATAGGTAAACTTACCTAGGTATACTTTTACTGAACTTGCATTACCAGAAAGATATTCTCAGATTCAAAGTCGATCTGCGTGGAGTTTCTTTTCATTGAAATAAGTATACATCACTGTATTCAGAATGTTCATCTGTAGGGAGTTAGGAGGAGTGGAAGTAATAAGAATTTAAGACTTGTATTTATCTATCAAAAAGATTGAAGACCAATTAAGTGCAATGCTACTTACGTGTATATAGCAAAGGAATATATTCTTATACAACAGAACACTTTGCCATAATGCTTCTTATGTGAGCATAAGAGTTAAAACTGCTGATCCTTATGAAAGGCATTTGTGTACGTATTTATAACTTCAAAGAC
Organism: Lipothrix lubbocki; assembly: GCA_034696945.1. Taxonomy (NCBI): domain Eukaryota; kingdom Metazoa; phylum Arthropoda; class Collembola; order Symphypleona; family Sminthuridae; genus Lipothrix; species Lipothrix lubbocki. Next base: position 6,936 of record JAQGAK010000458.1, on the reverse strand, counting down.
AGTGGTGCTGACAAATTATGTATGCAATAGTGAACAAATTTCGTTGCTCGTTTATGCTTATGCAATAATACGATGAACGCGAACAATTAGATTTTAGTGTGAAGCCATTGCTAAAATTGAATCCCACTGAAATAAAAATCCTTTCTTTCTTCATTATACCTATTTTAACACTATACAAGATGGATTAGCTTGTCATGAAAATATACTGATTCTTGTTCTTTCCCTTTTCCAATCTGTCTCTCCCCTTGAAGTAAAAATATACTCAAGTTATTATCCCAAATCTCATTTTAATTAAATTTCAACTTCTCTTTAAGCCACTCTTGATGAATGAATCCTCCAGATTAAGACTGACAATGAGGCCAATCCGAATTATTCATCAAATGTCAGTTTCTTGGGTTCAAAGTTTCTTATTGTCCCATCTACAAATGAGGCTTATACGTACATATTTTAAAGTTATCAAGGGGTGCGATTGTATGTACGCCATGAGTTACTAGGTTCCTATTTCAACTGAATGGTTTGTAAATGCCTAAAAGATTCAATGTAGATTACATACAATATAATTTTTTTGCTCAGATGATTTTGATACTCCTAAACATGGAATCATTGTGGCAATACTAAAAGCCATTATATAATTAGCATTACGGTCAAATTTCTGGATGTTTTATTGGACAACATTTCCCACACAACAACTAATGATTACATTTTCTTTACCATTTCATCATTCAAGTCGAACAGTTGTATTGTAGTTTTTAAATGGCTAACACAATTCATGCGACATCCGACCTTTAAACTACACTTACCAATAATACTTCAAATCTAAATTGAATGTGGAAGTTATAAATTTATACTAATAACTATAGTTATGTATGATGATTTATTTGATGTTTGGTATTATTAATTAACATGTTTACAATATAATGATCCTAATTTAACAATACAAGTTCTACAATTCGTAAAGTATTCTATTGATTTAATCACAACAATATTGGGAATGTTTCGTTAAAGCAATTGTTAATTGATGTTTGTAAATGACAATTTCAATAAAAATTGTCAGAAGTCCATATCAAAAAAAATGTAAACTAGCTAAAATATTTTGAGAATGTTAACACTGGTATTTTCTGATACAAAAATTGTGGGGAAAAAGCATCTAACCATGCAAATACTCAAAACATGCTACGAGTCGATTGAATGACAAATTGTATGTGTGAGGTAAGTATTAAAATTTAGCACTAGGGTTTTCCTATTTAGCACAAGTATTTGGTTGATTTTCACGGGTATATTCCGTTTTAATACTTAGTTATAAGTTTACTTAGTCATTAAATATATAACACTACGTACACATTAATTACTGGTATACGTTCATACGTATAAATAACAAAAATATATGTGATTATGGTTGTAATATGGTAACTTGGCTACAATGAGCTTTGCACGCTCAAATAAATACTGAACACATACAAATATGTATGTACTTCTGAGAGAAAACGAATGGATTAAGCGTGCAGAAAACCAATTACGGATCATGAGGATGTCTACATTTATTTCTTCCGTCGTATTTTTACCGATTAAACTTAGATTACAACCACTTCAATTAAATACAATAAACGTATGTAATGGATAGATGCAAACTCTTCAAATTACATATTCATTTTAAGACGCTTACACTTAGCCCTACGATTTTTAAACCAAAACTGCACATTCTTAGGCTCTAATTTGGGAAATTTCTGGCGATAGGGCATTCGATTGAGTTCATCAGTATATTTTAAGATCAAGTTATGACTAGGATGAGTTTGAATTTTGAACCAATTCTCCAATAGAACAACCTCCGTGACAGGATCAATGAATGTTCTATTTCTCTTACGCCGCTCATCCATTCCCAAAGAATTTGCCGAGCTATGATGATGACTTCCAAGATTTAATGGGCTGAACTCTCCTCGATTAGAATTTATAATGGAATTAATGATATCAGCACTGGATGCGGGACGAGAAGGGAACAATTCGTCAGTCCGGAGTCGTGAAAGAGGGTCACAGGACGATGCTACACCTACTCCTAAATTTCCGCTGGCATTGCTTCGCTGGCCGTTGGAAACCATTTGAGGGTTAAGTCCTTGAGGAAACTCAGGAAACATATCTAATCCTGCAGACGGCTTACCTACAGGTAGTAAGGATTTTCGTGCAGCATTCAAAGCTGAAATAGCTTCATATGCAGAACCTTCAGAAGATACCATAGCAGGAAAGTTTGGACCAAAATTAAAATTCCGGTAAGCCATGAATGAAGGGTGCTCAAAAAATGGATGATACCGATTAACCATGGAGGGTGGACCATTAAAATCGTAGTTATGGTTAGGTGATATGCCGGGTGAGCTACGGGGAGATGCAGAACTAGAAATACTATTATTACTATTTTCACCCATGTCAGCTCCTATGTTACTGTCCACGTTTTCCTCTAACGTCACCTCCGATTTTTCAATTCTCTTCAAACCATTTCCTTCTTTATCTAGGAAGTCGGTTTTTCCATCTGAAGTATCTTCACTGTGGTTTTCTTCGGGTGATTTACTACTTAAATCTTTCGGCTCCTCATTATTATTAGTCGAGACCTTAGTTTCTCTCGGGCTCCGCACCGACTGACCGTTACCTCCTCCATCACCGTCAACATTTATATAGTCGTCATCACGCTCTTCTTTTATGTTTCGTAATAATCGGTCCTCCTTGGAATCGTGGTCCTCCATATTGTCTTTTGAAATTTCCGGATCTGCTTCATCCGAGTCTCTGCAGCTACTTGCCCCGGAATGGTCATTACACGATTCTCCGTTGGAAGTTTCTAAGGAAGGGTGAGCGGGTTGACTTCCAGGCCGATCTCGACAGTCCATTAAACCATGAGATTGATGCAGCATATGTGGATGAGAAGAAGATCCTAACTGTTGGGGATGATGGGCATATGCTTGGTGGTTTGGTAGGCCATGGTAACGCAGTTCATTTCTTTTTTGAGCTGCTCTTGCATTCTTGAACCAATAGATTACATTATTGACGTCTAACGGCTTTCGATCTTTTCGACATTCCAACATGTTTAACTCCCGTACATACTGTTGGATCTGTAATGATTAATAAAATAATTTAGGTTTACACAAATTGTGATGTACACTAATATTGGGACAAATTAAGTGTTATAGGGCAAATTACTTATTAATTATCTAATGTAAAAATTATATTTAATATTGTGGGACCAGTCATTTTTATGATACTGGAGCAACTGTCTAATATAAGAAAATACAAGCCTATCTATATTATATGAAAACCAAAAAAAATTAAAAACCAAAACATGTATATATTTACTGTTATTTACTTAGAATATATTACCTGATGGCGTGATGGGTGAGGATTTTCAGCAAACCTACAAAATTTAAAAAATAAACCAACGTTAGAATAAATAATTATGTAAACAAACGTTATATGATAAATACAAAACTTTAACTGAATACATGTATCTATACATATGCAACAATAAACTGTAGTAATTTGTTTGTATATTACACAAACGTTGAAATATAATTTTGATTGCACCGCAACGATTATGTATGTATACCGCTTATGCTAGGGATCGATTGCAAAAGAGCAGCGGGACTCAGGTAACTCCATAATATTGCATTAATTTGGCTGATAGTTTATACACTGATGATACAAGCATGAGGTGTTTGTTTTTAATATAAATCATCGACGTTTTTATACTCAGTTTAGTGAATTATCGTGCATTTCTGGGCAACCGTGAATATTCAAGCGATTGAGTTTCAATAAACGAGTTCAATCTAGCATTAAACCGAGATGCTTTTACATTGTAAACGTGAAAGCAGGTGTATGGTATGGATAGCCTAAAAATGGGGCACGTTGCGCTTTCCCCGAGAAATTACCTATACATTTCTTTGGCAGTCAAAAGCAAGCAACGTTGTATTGACTGCATTTGCATTTGTAAGTTTCCTCGAGCTCAACTACTGAATTTTTAAACCGCCTCATTCATTTAACGTAGTTTTGCTAAACAAATGCTAATTTATAGTCGGATCATATTATTTAAATGGAGGTTTTTTAGCAATAAATTATTTTATCCCTACTTCCATTGGCATTAAGGCTGTTTTGACTCCATACCTAGTTGATTCATAATTTACTAGAACAGAAATAAAATACTGTACTTATAATACCATTGTTGTAACTTCGGGAGTTCCATTTCCGGATCGAAACTCGTCCTCATACGAGTCTTCTGAGCTGCTAGTCCTTGAAAAACAGGATGATTATGGTCATCATCGATAAAGGGAGAGGACTTGCTTGATTGAAGATCATGATGATGATGAAGTGATTGCTGCTGATGATGATGTCCACCTGAGCCATTTACTAAATGGTTATGATGATGACTGGGAAGATGAATTGAAGTGGCACTGCCAGGAAGGATGTTGCCTTGTAAATGATGGCTGTTTCCAGCGTGCTGCTGTTGCTGCATGTGAGAATGCTGAAGAGATTCCAACAATCCTAAAGTAGCGCCGGGATGCAGTGACTGATACCACTGATCAAATCTTCTTTTGACATCGTCAGCCAAGTTTTGTGGCCACTGCCCTTTGACCAACTGACTCATTGTCATCTAAATATGCATCAATGATATTAAATGTTAATAAATGTCAAATTAGAATAATTAAATTCCAACAAGCTAATCATCCTTACAATGAAAATGTACAAAATCCATCAACTGAATGCTTCAAAAATTGTTCGAATCTACTTAAGTTAAAAAACTAAATTAATTTTTAACGAGGAATCATAAGGAGCGTTCACTGTCAAAAGCCTAATTCTTAATTGCATTGGCATTAGCAGAAATTATAATCACATTAGTAGCCTCAACACTGTAGTAACATCCTTTTGTGATATGCATAAGCAGAATATGAAAAAATTTGAAGCAGAAGAATTATGACTTTATTAGCCTACAAAGTTTGTTGGTGGGAGAGGGAAAGAAAAAAGGAAAGAGGGCGGAAGGGGAAGAATAGGATGAATTCGTTGTGTGTTGCGAATTAAGTCAAGTGAATTGATGAATAGAGAGTTTAATAAGGATATTTGCTAAATGCAGGAGAAGAATGAAGAGAGACTTTGAAAAGATTAGAGGAGAGGTATGGAAGGATTTCTAGATGGGGTTACCTCAGGATTCAAATAAAATAAAACGAATGAGTTTCAAGATTGAAAAGAGTGGAAAATAAAAGAGAGATTAAAGTTGTTCGAGGATGCATACAGAGATAGAGAATGATGAGAAATATAAGAGGAGCAAGCACCATAAGTAAGTATATTAAGAGTAAGTGAGAGAGAAGGAAGAAGACGCGAGGACTAATACCCACTTGATGCGATATCATATCATTTGGAAATTTTTAATCCCTTCTTCTATTTGTCATTTGAATTTTCTATCCTTCTCTTCTATTACTTCACCTGAGACTAATCCTCTGAACAAAAGGTGAGAAATCATCCGAGCATAAAGCACAAACACTACTACTCAATACTAAAAACTCATCTTTCCTTTTTACACGATTTACATGTTAGCATGTAGCAACATATATACATTTATTATACACATGATACGAAGGGGACACACATACACACACGTACTTAACCATCTTTGTTGATACAAACTGAATAATAAGAGATGAGAAGAAGTAGCAAGAATTATTATGTTAGTAGTTAAACACCAGCAAAAATTTACTATTATTACACCTCACACAATTTGCACCCTATTATCCTTATTTTCCCATAATATATGAAAAAAATCCTATCTTACCAACTATATATCTACAACTATTTTCCAGGGATCACTTGTATAAAGAACGCTATTATAATACATACTTTACTTACGTTCTGTAACATTTGATCAGGCATAATATAATGCTTACTTTCTGCGTTAAACACATGCAAAAGGAAAAATCTCTTCTTTGTTCCAAAAGTCAAGTCTACCAAAAATATTCTACGCCTTTATTATTGCCAAACATTTGGAGTAAAGTATCTCTGAACTCTGCTTTCTTCCTACTTATTATTGCTACAACTCTTATAAATCCCCTGTATTCAGACAGACGTTCGTACGGATTTATTGGGGAGAGAACAACGGAACAATACTACACGCTCAGTAACTCACCAGAAGAGCCCCCAATCATCATGCAGTCAGGAATATACTGTGCACACAAACTACATTATTGCATCAACGTGAGAATCAAAACATGATAAATATATATTTTTCCATACCACTATTCCCTCCTATATCTGCATTATCAATTTATGAGAAATGAATCAACCGTAATTTTTCTCTACACAAACAATTGCTACGTGTAGAGATGTATACTTACTGTTATAATACAAACATACTTAACATTAAATATATCCCGCATTATGCAGCAACTACACGGTTAAAGCTACTTGTTTGCAGTTAACTGGAAATGTCACTTTAAAACTTGTGAAATATAGACTATGGGAACTATAATTGTATGGAATATAAAGCCTTTAATATTAAAGGAAGGAATAATAGGAATTACACCAGCTACGATAAGACTAGAATAATAAGTCTTAAACGTACTTCATCCAACGGACACCCAGCACCCATGAGTAAAGTAGACGAGTGAGCTAGTAGCAACCGTAAAAGTTTTTCCTTCAAATCTTCAGTACTTCCTCCTTTGGCTCTGTGTAAACAAACCAAGGTTAAAAAATTAATACTTATAGGGTAAAGATGATGCACACAAAAAAATCATCGCTTCGCGATAATCTAATGCCTGCGCGAAGGGGCGGCGTAGACGCTGAGTGAATACGCTATATGATTCATAGAATGATAGGACCATTTTTTTAAAAAAACCGGGTAACTCCGAAACCGTTTGACATTTACGGCTCAAATCCTAAAAATGACTTTATTTGTGTCTCAAGACCATATGTACA
>JAQGAK010000457.1:0-77602 GCA_034696945.1 Lipothrix lubbocki | reverse complement strand
CAAATTTCATTGGCCTAGCTCAAAAACTGTGGGAGTAGATAGGGAACGTAGGAAATATTACGGACGGACGGACGGACAGACAAGCGCATCATTGCATTAGGTCCGCTACGCGACCCTAAAAATGAGTAAAATTTAAAAAATTTGATAGTAACGTAAATAATATAAAATTATCAAAAAATAAAATACTAATAGCATATATAAAATAAACTATATACAAAATTATTAAACAGTACTACATACTTTACTTATATGCAAAAATTGTAAATAATATTTATTCAAATACAAAATATGACGAAAATAGATCCGGGAGAAAAATCTGAAAAGAAACTTATTTAACAATAATTTTTTTTTGGGTTGGTGTGCAGAAAATGGCAAAAATTAGCATTCTAACAATTTTAAAAAAATTAGTAAACAGAAACATTCTGTGATACAATCAAGGACACTATCTCTGATTGAGCAAAGGGAGTTGGTGGAATTAAAGCAACATTAGCTGAAAAAAAGAATACAGTTACGAAGACTTTTGTCAGACATTGAATATTAAAATAATTTTAGAAATCGTTTGTAACATAATAGTCACTGCACTCTCGAACATTTTCCATGTAACGTCCATCGAAGTTTCATAAAAGTTTTGAATCGCCACGAGTAGATGTCAGTCGCTTCCGTTCAATCAACCTTGTAGCTTAGCATGTAAGTTCCCTGAAATATGTTTTGTATCATTTGCAATAAATTATTAATCCTTTTTACCTTCAATTATCAACACCTCAGAGAAAGAGTAAATTTGAAGTAACAAATTTTCTTCATCAAGAATACTTCGCCGAAAAGTCCCACTTCATTTGACTGAATATTGCATTCATGCATAGAAAAATAGAAATTAAATAACTCCTTTTGGTTGGTGTAAATTCAAATGCACAGGGCACAGGGATATTTGCTGCACATGCAACAAGTACTTGTGTACTTGTACTAGTAATATACATAGATACGCTTAGAATCTTGGGAACTTGGGATTCCAATCTTAAAATATTTCTAAGGTTTTGGTCTCTCCGTCAGTATTGATAACCCGTTGAATTTCAAGCTGCATTCATTAAGTACTACACCCACTAGACACGCATTCAATCAGCATCAGCACGCCAAAAAATCTTAAAACACTGGTTTGTATCGAGCTTCCCTACATACATACATTATAATTGGATACTCACGGTGAAGCTCGAACTATCAGTACCTCTCGTCTTTATTACACTTTACTTTTACCAATAGAGTATTTCATTGAGTCAGAGCGAGTTCAAGTACGTAGTTAATGAACTTGAAGAAAAAGTCTAGATAAATTGTGGGAGAGTCATTTTAATTGACAGAATTTGTATTACTTACAGCTGGGGCTGAACACATTGGAAACTTTTTAAATAGTTATTTCATATGACTTGACTGAGGGAGAGCATCGGTTGCCATTGGAATATTAAATACCATCTAGGACATTAATACTAAAACACTTATCACTAATATAACCACAGGCACTCCGCCGTATCATTCAAAACACTCCGAGTTATTTGGCATTGTGATTTCTGACAGCCGATTGTCCCTCTATGGCCATCCATCATTGTCAGAGGAAGTGAGACTCCTAACAATAAACACCTTCACGAATGAATCCCACTGCTCTCAGGGCTCATCTTAACATGCTAAATTCGTCTCCGAAAATTACTCCAAAAGTTTCTTTTGGCGCTTGTCGCCTTTAAATTCCCTTATAGGTTTATGACGGCGTTCATTTATTTCGTGTGGATTTTGAATTTATTCTAAACTTATTTTGAATTTATTTTGAACTTACTTTGAACTTACTTTGACCTTTTGAATTTATTTTGTTTATTTTATACTTACCAAAATTTGAATTTATTTTATTTATTTTGAATTTTTTTTTATTTTATACTTCCTTACAATTTCGAATTAACTTTTTTATTTTGTACTTCCTAACAATTTCGAATTAATTTTGTAATTCATTTTAAATCTGTTGTGTAAATATATAGTCTGGTTGTAAACTTCGGGATTCCAGTAAAAATTCCAAGTTTCACAGTAATTGGAAAAAATAATTAAGATTGTTTGTACGCAGAGGTTTATGAAAGAAAAATTCAGACACCCTGACATTTAATATTTAATCAATTCTGCATTTTGAAAATAGCTTGAGCAGAGAAGACTGGAGGACCAAGGAATAAAGCTACAAGCTCCTGCAATAAATACAATGTCGCATCCATGTTCCTGACATCTGCAAGTATAGCCTAAGTTATTTATGGCCGCACTTGCGGCAACTTCTTGTTCCTCAGCCCTTAAAATATCAAAGATTTCCTGAACATTCATTTATTTTCTGCCCTAAACGTTTATTTTCAATTTAAAAACTCTAAAGGCCAATATTTATGCAGCGGTTGCGGACTGCAGCCCTTGAATACACAAACAGTGTAATAAGTTAACGCAAACTGATAACATTGCAGGAGTCAGTCGATGCTTCAAATTGGCTTTGAGCTGAACCACATAATGCTCTAAGCGCTTCCACTGATCCGATTCTTAAAAGTCTGCACGTCCTGCACAGACCAGTCGGTCTATATGTCTAAAAAATCAAGAGCAGAACAAGTGCATCAATTAGCATTAAGGAAATAATAGTGGAAGCTCACTAGTGCTCGAATCCATTTTCTCATGCGATCTCCTTGTAAATTTACGTTATAGAAACTGGATTCGAATCCTTATGGCCAATGAAGGCTGCTCTGCAGTTGCTCTAGTCATTCAGTAATTATTGGAGAGCCGTCTTATAATGAGCAATATAATGTATAACAAGTTTACATACAATGTTATTATACGCGGAACTTTTCATATGAAATTTCATGCACGCAATTTTTTATATGAAATTTATTTTTTTAAATGAAATTTATGTGTGACGTTTATAGTTATAGGAAAATTCATATTATAATATTCGAGGGAAAATATGAGAGTGGAGATATTGTGGAGCGTTAAAAAGCATTACAGATAAGTCCCTTTGATTTCCACGAACATGAAAGAATAAGTGTGTAGAGGCTGCAGGAAGGAAAAGCCACCGGGAAAACATGTAATTTGTACTTAAAGTCTTTGGTGATACAGATGCAAAAATCCAATGTTGACTACATGTTATTCCTTTTCTTCCTTCAGCACTTCTTCATCATCTTCCCTCGCAGCAGAAGATGCTCAGCTGCAGAGGATAATATGTGAGTTCTACGTGCGGATCTTCAACTCCTTCCTAATTCATAAATCATTCTTCCTCCAACAATTTCACCTGACACTGATGCTCCCAACTGCCTAAAATTATTATCCTTACCACAATGAATCCGTCTGTGTGGATAAGGAAATCCACTCCTCTTTTCGATGACAATTTCCAACATTTGTATTTTTTATAGCACAAATCTAGAGGGAATCCTAATAGAAAACGTCCAAATGTAGGAATGGCTTGCGTAAAAAATTCATATGATTTCTCATAGAAAAATACTTGTAGAAGTAACTATCCGATAAATAGGAATAATATGGGAAAAGGACAGAAATATTTTTAATAAAAGGAATTGACATAGAAGCTTCACAAAAAAGTCACAGAATGCTGAGAATAGATATAAAACATTTATAAATGTACATAGGTACCTAAATACATATTACTGCTTCAGAAATAATACCAGAAAAAGCATAAGGAAATAGGTGATACAAATAAAAACATATAGAGAAAAATCCGGGTATAAAAAATGTACGAGTAAACGTCAGAGAAAAAGGATAGGAAGGAAACCTTAAAACAAAAACCGCACGTAGGAAACCGAGTAGAAAAACTGCGACGAGGAATCCTAATAGAAAAGCAATAGGAAATATAGATCAAGATCCTCCTCCCCTTCAATTTTCTTTTGGGAAGAAGAAAGCTTTTAAATTTGTCACATTATTCCAGCTGCGAGCAATAATTACAATAATAAAAGTATCATTGGCGCCTCAAGCCGCCGACTCAAAACATGCCATGGATTTCCACAATTTTCCCTATCTACTACTCCGAAACCTATAGATTCCCTTGCCAGCACTTGTTTCCCAACCTTCTTCATCACCTCTTGTGTTGATGGAATTGTAGGAAGTTATTGGTATATAATTTTCTACGATGGCCCATTCTATGAATCAAAGGAACCTGTGGGTGCAAATAAAGATATTCTCCGAGCATTCCCTCTATACCTTTTTTACACACGTGAACACATGTAGGTAATTACACACACACACACATAACCCGATCACATAGAACTTGGGTCTCTAAACGATAGATACTTTTACACACAAAAATCGTCGCTACATGTGGATCATCCATGCGCTTAAACACGCGGATCATCAAGCTGTATACACTTTTACATGTACTGATCATCTATACTTTTCAGTTCGAATCATCTCTTTAACACGGATCTTCAATGGTTTTACATACGAATGAAGTATAGGCTATAACAAACGGATCTGTCCCCCACTATAAGGATCCGAGGCTTAATTTCGTGCTAGAAACTACAAACTACAGGACAGAAGACCAGTAAAGTCAGTACATCGAAAAAATTCGTTTTACGTGTGAGTGAGTGAGTGGAAGATAGGAGAAAACTGAATGGTAGGTATTAATTTCAATAGGAAAAAATCCAGAATGTGACTAAACAGGTTTGTTCATAAGGTCTAAATTATATTGTGGAATGGATGAGGTACATGGAAGCATAAGTTGGAGTTTTCGAGCCGACTAAAAACTCTATTATATATGTATACACATACTTCTTGTTCTTGAAGGTAGCAAGCAAGCAGGCTTTACTACACAACACAGTCAAAGGAATTTCCAAATCAAATGAATTCACTTCACGTAAACTGTTCAGCATCACACGGTGCGAGGGAGAGACCTCAAGGAAGCCTTTAAACCAAAGTCTTCTAGATATTAACTACATAAGCTGTATACGCATTTACCATTTAACAATAGCGAAGACGCAGATTGCTGAATTGCAAAGGGTTTAGTAGCTTTAGCAACTTCACAACGTTCGGCTTTACGACTAACAACGTTTGATTTCCCATCCACAACAACGTTTCATCTTGCTCTACGAGCAATGTTGGTCCCGCTCTATACGAACAACATTTGATTTGGCTTTATGAAAGATGATTTTACCCTACGAACGACACTCAAGTTGGATTTAAGAACAATATTTAAATTTCCTGTTAGAACATCTCAGGATCAGACTTTGCTTTATGAACATTTAGTATCAAGATTTTATTTTATGGACATCTCGAGATAAGGATTTTGCTTTACGAAAACCTTGAGTTCAAGACTTTGTTTTGCATTGGGTATACAATACAAGTCTTAGCTTAATAAGATTCTTTATAGATTTTTCTTTAGGAATGCTTACTTTAAGCATGATTGTACAAACAACAGTTGAAGCTTTAAAAGCATCTCAACATTTCAAGAACAAGAACGGCAGTTGATTTAGCTAGAAAAGCATCTCAAGCCTTTACGGACAGCAAGAGAATTTGCTGTACAAACGACCATATAATAATTATTGAACAGCAGCAGACGGTGCTTAAAGAAAAACATACAAGCAAAGCATCAACAACAACACTCGGAGCTGAATGAGTCTCTTTAGCAATCTATAACCACATAAGAGACTGCAAGGTAAAACAGCAGAGCCCAAGCGATGTGTTATCAAGAAAAGAAAAAATGACTCGTTCCCAAAGAGTCAGCAGCATTCTGATCACCAATAGGTCTGAGTAGTGGCTGATCCTCGCGGAATTGTTATTAACAAGAGCTGATAAATTGTTGTCTTCCCCTCTACGCCTTTTAAACACATATGTACAAGTTTCTTTTATTAGCAGGAGTATTTTTGCATATGTCTTCCCCCACGGCTATGTCAGCTGTAAGTATCACAATGTTAAAATTCCTGATTTATCTGCTGTAAGTATAATCTTTATATATCTATATGTATTTACTAACAGTGTCTATACACACATAGCTACTTATATAACAACATAACAATATAGTTGTATTAAGTTATAGTATGTACATCAAGCCACCATCATAATTATACATCACACTGTTTTTAGGTTCCAATAATGCATACGTGCTCCAAGCCCACAGGACAAGTCAGGTTATGTGCGTAGACCCAAGTCAGATTCTGTGTGATACTCATAAGGACAAGCAAGGCGAAGTATGATGCACACCGGGCTGTTGGAGCTCAAAGGCAATGGAAGTCGGCTGCCAATAAAGGTCGGTCGGAACGACCAAGACCGGAGATGATGTGATGAGGAGGAGTAAGCAGTGACTCCGAATCTGGTTGACAGTCTTGACGTTGCTGGCATGTGCCATTTACGTAGATCACTCTTTTTCCCATTCTATAACCATGATTCCAGAAGCGAAGTTAAGTGGGATCACATTTGAACAACAAGGTTTATGTATGTAGCTTACATTAGTATGTATATATACATACTAATGTAAGCTACATACATAAGCCGTAGAATATATTCTATGTATATATGCGTATAAGTCATAGTGTGTATATACCGTGCTACAGTATACACAAGCTATGTTTACAGTCATAATGTAATATATGTATAGTACATGCAAAGGACAAAGCATATACATAGCACGTACCATCCGTAGTAGGTACTACATAGTAAACACAACTTTTAGAAATAGCATTTGCAACGTTTTTTCCTCTTAAATACTTTCACACAAACTAACTTTACCGAAAGAGTATATATCGCTTTGACGGACAACAACCGTTCCTTTGCGTTAGAGTAAGCAGGATCTTATCATCTTATTAGACGGATCTTAGAAGAACACTACTAAATCCGTTAAGTTAACCAGAGAGGAAACCACACGTTCCAAACTCTCAGCCACAGCTATTTCTTTAGGTGGGCTTGACATATTTTAGGACTATTGTTCTTCTACGTAATGAGATCGTAGGAGTTGTCCTTATCATTTCCAATACCGAAATAGCCAGGCTCACTCATTATCCTTTGCATTTTTTCTTCCTGCATATTGCTTGTCTACTTCGCTCCTGTACAATAAGTACACAATTAAGTGTGTGCATGTACTGCCTGAAGTGTATATGCACCTATGTTTGTATGTGTTTATTTCTATGTGTATGTATGTACATATATGTATACAAGAGTATATGAGTATATACTGTGGATATAATGTAAGCCTATACATGCATATATGTGTATATAAATAAGTAAAATATATAAAACTGCACATGGCAATCCCCAATATATAAGTTCAAAGTAACCTTGTCAGTGCAACGATGTAACTTATCTACTCATTTACCAAGTCTGTAAGTGACGACTTGAGGCTCTTCAAGAGCCACGCATATATCTACGTATAAGTGTATTAAGATAAGCTAATGGTGGTAGTAACGTGTATAACAGAGTTGATGAAGAAGCTCCTGGGATACTGTGCATGCATTGTGTAGACACAATGTATTTAGCTCCTGGTCCCGGTACCTTTGCCGCCGTTTACTCATTCATTTACTTCACATTGTTCTGAAGTGTCTTTGGCTCGTTGAAATGCCGTACCTGAGAGGGAGTAAGATCTATTGTGCATGCGGAAGAATCAGAAGATGTTTTTTCGCCTCGGCAGCAAGGAATCCCGAGAGGAATTTCAACACAGTTATCCTATTCTTTTGCTCCTACCAAGAAATTAGGTCTGGGTGCGGAGGAGTGTCGTTCTCTCTCGCTCAAATGTTAATAGATTTCCAAGCTTTTTAGTTCCAACAGCCGAAATTACACTTGTACGATTTTACATTTAATGTATCCACTGGGATTTTTCAGGCTTGTTCTGCCGCATTTCTGTACACATCACCAGCAGTTTTATAGAGCGATTTTACCCACGGAATGGCTATTCATGTATTGCTTGTCGATGATTGTGACATTATAGTTGAACCTTCATACGTTACAACCATATCCTCGGACTAGTTATGGTGACTGTAATGACGACATTAAAGTTAGCCTTTTTACATGTAGAACCGCTATACTTGGATTGCTTACGTATAATTATGCTATACTTGGACTTGCCCAGAGTCTTGTTTTGTCGTATAGAAGAAACATTGAATGAAGTATGAGGCCACAAACAGCAACAGGAGACAACAAGAGAGTGACATCCTGACGTTTCGCTCGTTTTGAACCAACAGCGATCAGAATGTCCCACAAGCTTTCCACGCTGTAATAAGGTGTTTGGCAATAAGCGCCTCTTTGGCTGTACAAGTAGGAAGCCGGGCATAACTTGTGCAGCACAACTTACTGATATGAGTATAGAATACCAACAGTTCAAACGACATCATAGAGCAAAATAAGAGAGATATTATATTCCTTTGAAGTTTTGCTCGTCTATTCAGCAAGCTTATTATGTTGTATATGTGTTTCTACTGTTTCTATGTATTTGCATGCATATTAATGTATATTTATGTATTTGTATGTATAGTTGTGTATGTATGTATATGTACGCATTTGTACGCCATGCATGTATATGTACTAGAATGTATACATATACGTCATGCATGTACACATGTATGCATTTTGCAAGTATGTGTGTAGGTATAGCTAAAAGAAAAGTATTTATCCACGGTGTGCAAAACTGCTAGTGGAAGAAGATTGACTATGTAGTTATTTTGTCCTTCTACTACGTGGTTTTCATATTATCGTTTATCTCTGTCTCCTCTCTCTATCTCGGGCTTGGCAGGTGGAGGCGGCGAGGGAGAAGAATGAGAAATCTGCCCGAGATAAAGACTCAACTCTCTCGAGCCGACTGCCAAATCCCTTGAGCATCTTTTTTTCCTTGTCTCTCTCTCTCTCTCTCTCGTTATATAGCGCTCGTATATGTTCATTTCTCTCTATCGGAAACACACACACAACACAGTTCAAGTCACTCGGCTCATCTCCTCATGTCGTTCGGGAACAATGCGTGGGTGCAGTGAAACATACCACAAGCACACATATCTGTCGCTGACGGTGGCCAAAAATGGTTATGCTTCCATAAAAAATTACTTCTAATTGCCGCCAAGTCCTCTTTTCATACCGGACTTTCTTCTTTTTCCTTTACGTCCGCTTCTCTAAACCCACCGTTGCAAGTTCAGGAACTGACCTAATCGACTGTCTCCGCTGAGGGGAAGGTTCTGGTTGTTTGCTCTATTTTCTCGTTTTTACGCCAAAATCTGACTTTTGATTCCACGTTCTAGCATTTCCAGCATTTTTAGCAACGAAAGTCGCCTATTCGTCCGTATATTTTAGCTTCAAAATTGTTTCCACGAATAAATTTAACTCCAATTTTTTCTTAGAATGTTTTTTCATAAACAATATGCATTTGAAATTTTATATAAACACTGCTTTTCTACCGATTTTATAATCACAATCCCATTTTTACAGCATTGATTCTGTGTATTGAGCAGTTTTAGTTAGTAAATAAATTATTTTCTGTAAAATGTTAGCATAACATCATTTTTCGGCAGGAATGTAACCATAAATATTTAACTATTGTGAGCAATTACAGATGCAATCCTTGATTTCTACCAATACAGATAGCGATTTCAACGGTAATAATCGACTTTTATCCAGAAATCAGGTGTCTTCGAACTTCGACGACGCAGAAAACTTTTGTTGTACTAGTGAATTGAGTCGATATTCCAATAACTTCTGCGTCTCGCATTACATTTCCCATAAAATCATTAGAACCTTGCTAAACATTCATCTAAACACAAACTCCATCGGTATTTTAATACTGATTTAGCCAGAAGCTCGCCACAAATGAATATTTCGGATGAATGACTCTTCAAGTTGATTCCACCGTACTTAAGGGATTGAGCATTCGAAAAAACAATACGATTTCAAAGAATATTCCGTCGCGAATACATTCAGGGAAAATTTAGATGGATTCAAAAGAAATTAATTTAATCCTGGGTGAAGATACCGAAAGACAACAAGGAACTTGAAAACACACGTACTTCAGATTAAAACACCATTCCGACGAAAGCTCTGAAAAGACGAATCCGCATTTCTCAGAAACTCTATCTATTCTTCATACAGAAGGAGGCTTTATGCAGCAACGCTGATTGTCAGCATGAGAAAGTTCATCTGTAATAAACAATAGCTTTGTGTACATAGATGCTGACAATAAATCCGGAGACGTGGGTGTACTTTCAGATTGTAGCGAGACTGGGAAATGAGGAAATAAAAAAGAAACACTCACAAGGTATTATATAGTAGATTGTATATAATAATATCACAAGTGAGATTTTGCCAGAGCAGAGCAAAAATCAACCATAGCGCTATATTTTATTACCGTGCGGCTTGCTGGTTTCTTGCATGGTTTACTATTATTATGCATGTTTTGCATTAAGGGTCAAATTTTTATAGAATGTTTTGCATATACTCATGCTGTACATATATCATTAATATAAGCAATCATGTGCACTTGTAATCGCATGAATATACATACAAAAAATTCCTATACATATGTATACATATAGGTACATACAGAAAATGCATATAAATACAAGGCATAAAGCCCATAAACATATACTCAGCCCGTGTTAAATGTAGCGATTAGACAACACATTATACGTCACAGAAGTGACATACAAGAGGGAGAATTACAATGCGTACCGAAAGGTGTAACATGGAATTTGTCACACTTACGAGACTTTACCTATACGGGAACTTTATGAGAGTTGACAAGGGAGAGAGAGGCACTGGTGTATGTTCAGCACAGCAGAAGTTGGGAGAGTATACTTGAGTGAATATTAAAAAAGACTTGGATTTCAGTTGGCAAAGTAAAAGTAGCTACTTACAAAGGATTCTCAAGCTCAAATATGCAATTTTGTGTCAGTCAGTCTCTTCACAATGCAGCGTACATAGCACTCCGGGCTTGTGTAATGCTCACACGGCTCCAAATATTGCACATAAGAATTCAAATAGTTTAACTTACGTAAGACAAGTCCTGTCACAAGTTCATAAGACAAGGTAAAATACAAAGCGAAAGTATTGCAATTGTATAAGGAAAGTATTGCAATATAAAGTATATAAGGAAAGTATTGCAATATAAAGCATAAGAAAAGCATCTAAATATCATGAATGTGTACAAGGAAAGTAATGCAAAAGGTACAAAGAACAATCAAATAATGCACTGAATATACAACTACGATAAGTTAAGGCCCCCAATAGCAAATAACGCAAGTAAAAAAAAAGAAAAAAACTTTTTTGGTTCTCAAAGCACATTTACATACATGTGCATACATGCACCTTCCAAGAATTCTTTCACAGAGTGCTCCAAAGACTGTCAAGTAATGATCCTGTAGAGTTTCTGGAATCTTTATTTCATTAAACTCCTCCACTTTTCCCATTGTATTGGATACTGTATTTCCCTCTGTATATAGCACAAGTGTTTCTATTAGCACGGGCTACATGCATACAGCAAATATATTTGAACACAGTCCCACGAAAAAAATTGTATCGCATATCCTTCGCTTTCCTGGTAACTTTTCCCATTACCTCTCATTCTTGCTCTTCGCTGCACAAGGAGTTGTTCAACTTTCAAGACAAAGGAGCTTTATTCTTGCCTTGTTGTCTCGTGCACTGAGGCTGTTCCGGCGTAATTAGCTGTAGCTATAAAGTTTTTTTTAGTTAATTTGTATTAATTCTGTAGCAAAATAAAATCTTGAGTGAGAGAGAAAAAATAGACGAATTTAATCCCTTACATTCATTTCAATCGTTTGCCTTTTGGACGCAGTCTAAACATGACTATGGGCATGTTTACATTATGGAGCATTTTTAATTAGAATGCGTATTGTAAAAATTTATCTTATAATAATGAGCATACTCTACCTATATATCTTGAAGATGATTGTACAGGATTGCATTGTATTAGTTACATTAGAAAAGTCGTTAATTAGATAAAATCTGCCGGCACGACGTTAGATTAAACAGGTATAAATACCTCGGTTAATGACAGACCTGCGGGGCGAAGGGAGACGGCGACGACGAATTATCAGGAGGAGGAGGGCGGGAGTGTAAAATTGATGGGGCGCAATAATTTGAACCGGAGTCAGTTTAATGTAGTGCAAATATCCGGGCCTGATAAAGCCCCTCGCCATTAAGATAAGTACATGGCATATTGCTAATCAGTTAAGAATTTACTTTGGACCAACCTCACAGTATTTATAATCAAGCGCACACATCCACCATGTATGAAATGAAAGTACACCAGTTTCTTATTACAAACCAAAGTGTGTACATGTAACCCCGCTCTGCTTCTCCTCCTCCAGGCTGCCAGTCCATTAGGAACGCTACACTACTGTGAGGTTGATCTTGGTGATAACAGCTTGCCTTAATATCTCCCGCTCTTATTTTAATAACGCTACTCGTGTCTATATGTCATGCCTTCACTTGATAATATACTTGCTAGTCAACCATCCAAACATAGATGTATCAAAATTTCAGCTCCACATTCATCTTCCTCCTGTTGCTCCTTTAATGCTTCCTCCACCGCTTGGCTCTTTCATTCACAATTCAAGCCGTCATCTCTATTTTAATCATTTTATACCAATTCTGGCCTTTCCAACTTACATTCCAACTTCCAACTTGCATTCTAACTGATCTTCCATTTATTCACTTACTCTATATGTCTATAAGCCAAACCTAAATTGTGCCGGGAGGATTAGGTAAGGTCGTAGGATTTGGGGTAAAGTTCTGAAATGTACAAAATTTAGATCGTAGTAATGCAAAAAATAGGTTGACAAACACAATTTCTACAGTAATACAAAATAAATAGGCTGGAAGATACAGAAAATGCAGAGCACACAGAGCTATGTTTGAGGAAGAATTTTCAATAGAAAATAAATACAATGGCGTCACAAGAAAATATGGGAGCAGAGAAATTCTGTAATTCCAAGCTATTTAGCGTGAGAGGGAGAGAGAGAGAGGAGGTGGAGAAAATAAAGCAATTTGAGGGAGACCGAGACAAGGAAAATGCAAGTATGAGAAAGTAAATTCCGAAAACCTCCCTACCACCAACTCCATTCGGAAGACTAAAGACTATAACTCCATTCGGAAGTCCGTCGAGTGTGAACCTGGGAAATACTAAAAAAATGACAAGGGACGCAAAATAAATAGTGATAGAATCGGATGAGTGTCTACACTTTATACAAAGCTGATTTGAGAGTATTGTTGTAAGGGGCATAAAGGTCTGGGAGGAAAATGATAGCAAAAAAAGAATAAAAGAAAGCCAAGTATTTAGTGCGTTGTACAACAAGAGCTATACAGAATAATTCCTCCGCGTAATCAATGCTTTAGTATGTTTAGCATGCATTACAGATACGTCTCTGAAGATCCGTGGGCTGAATTGTGCGTATACAAGAATCATTTCTATATAAAATCCTATGGGACTCCCAAGGAATAATAAGGCAATAACTAATCACCAAGGGCAGGTAAAGACACGTAGGGGGAAGTGTACATACTAAGATTGGCTTTAGTTCCGTAAAGGTATTTACGGAAGGTAGGAATAGGAAGGAAGGAAGGAAGGAGTATGAATAATGGGACCCTCTTTACGTCGAGGGGTAGTGAATGCACAGCAAATCGTGCATATGAGGAGGGAGGACTGCTTTCCCACATTCCCACGTAGGTCGGCGTTAAAGGTGCTCATTGTGCAGGGCCCCCTTCTCCTGGGCTGAAAAGGCCAGGAGCTTGAATAGGAAAAGAATGATCCAAGGATTCGGAAGTAAATTCGGAAGGGATGCTGCTGCCTGGACCACAATCTTTCCTCCGCGCAAAAGATGTTTTCCCACGTCTCTCCCCCTTTATAGGACTTAGGACTCCGAATGTGCTATCAGCCTCACTTGCTTTCGAATAATGACCTGTTGTGCTGACCAGGGAGAGGGAGGTTCTGTAAATACAAGGGAGGAAAGTTCAGATCTTTCATTGTAAAGAGCCTGAGAGAGTGAGAGAGGCAGAAAGAGAGAGAGAGGGAGAGAGAGAAGCTAAAGAAATAGAGCCTGATAGAGAGAGAGACACTGAGATTGAAAGAGAGAGAGAGAGACTGAGAGAGAGAGAGAGAGAGACGGAAAGATATAACAGAGAAGAATAAAAAAAGTGGCAATAGAGTTGAAAGGATTTGGGACACCCCTGTCCGTCAGTCTGACTTTGAGAACTTGGCTCATCGACGAATCTCATCTATGCCTGTAACTTGGTGAGTGTGCTGATTGCGGGAATACGCTTTTCTTCTTCGAATCCTCTGTAGTTGTTGTTGTTGTATGTATATCGCATCTTCATTTGGCTGCCGGTGGTGGTTGTTCCGAAAAACTGTCCTGCCCCTGGGCCTTAAGATACCCTGCTAGGCACATTTTAATACCTGTTCGCCTTCTGAGGTGGGTGATAACTTTTCAGGGGCTCCGTGCCAGATGCCTTCCACATATCTCCACGCACTCACACACATACACACACATACACATCTATACACAAACATCCTCTCAGTCGAGATCAAGTGAAGGAGTGAGGGTGGCACTCACTTCTTCTTCATCATCATCATCATCATCATCATCTGCATCCTCAGCGCTAAGAGCATTTCATTACTGCACAAGCCAGAGTCAAGCCGACAGCCAAAGATAGCTCCGGAGTGTTCCGGCTCTTGTGTACATGTGAACTCTCGCAAGTCCACAGTATATAACGTAATTACTCACGTGGACTTTTTTTCTGTCTGACAGAACACCTTCGGAACTAAGATTCCTTAAGTACTTCTGCGCTTCCTCTTGTTGTTGTTCTGTGTATTATCGCTGAGTACTTCAGATTGGGTTTCATTCTTGAAATTCGTACTTTTATTTATTTTCTTAATTGAATTTCGTCGCTGAAGTTACTTAAATTAAATCCGTACTGAAGTTATTCAACTGAAATTAGTACATACAAGTTGTTAATTGAAAATCGTACATTAAAGTGCCTTAATTAAATTTCGTGCTTAATTTTCTAACAAAGTTGTTAGTTAAAATTGCTTTAAAATATTACGTTGATTCACAAAATAAATACCAAAAAAATTCCTAAGGAAAACATAAGATACAAGTGAATTTGGACCTCAACATAGCAAATTCATATATCACAGGACGGTCAGAACCTTGTCCTTTGTGGTCAGAGACACTGAAGCGGTGCAAACAACACAGTGATTTCCTTGTGTCCACAATCTTTAAGTGACAATTTGTTTGACTGTCCTCACAGTGAGACTCAATGTTTGTACAAGCTCAGACCGTGTGAGCTTTGGCGGAGAGGAAGCTCAGACAGAAATGTATCATGTAATCCCTTCGGATAGTGAACACTTCTGGAGTGATTCCGTTTATACAACTTACTTTCTTAATTTACGGCGTCTTCTCTCTTAAAAGGGCAGTTAGTTCCCGGTGTTTGCAGATCATTCACATTTATACTCCTTAAAGTGTGAGATCCCCACTGTATAAACAACTGTAATTTTTTTTTCTGATGTTCTCGCCAAAACAGAAAGGTAAGCGGAGTGTTTTTACAGTCTCTTATCATCATGTTCCGTGTTGTTCAGGGGCTTATCTTAGATTACAACGAAGACCCGCGCGCTTCATCAAACACCGTCCCGGTCTTTCTAGATTTCTTTTACTCCTGCGTCAGTTTCTGCAAAGATTTTAATGAAAGCATTCTATAGTTTCGATGTTTTAAATTACATTCCTAGCACTGAATTCTTATCGATTTTTTCATGGTTTCGGCAAATCTCTAGGGAATTAAATATATTTTAACTCATAAATTAATATAAATCAAATATTTGTTGTACTGAAGGGCATTTCATCATCGAATTAAATATTTTGCACTAAAGAATATTTTGACATCGATTTAAATATTATTAGAATTCACATCAAAGGCTTCAAATTACTTTAAAATTAATTAAAATGCGTAATAACCGGAGGGAATTCGAAGGAAATGGCATAATGAAATGCAAAAAGCGAACCAATTATGCAGGATTTGCAAATAAGCTTTCCTTTGCTGAGGATCTGCTGAAGACGTTGAGGAGCTGAAGGTTTTGAAATTTGGAGAGCGGTACAGATCCGCCTGCTGCCTCCGTCATATCATTACAGTCCATGTTTGACTCCATGTCAGGTTATGCAAAGATAAGGCATCCTCGTTTTTAGACTCCTTTTACGGCAGAAGAGGCAGTAGTACAATATGTTCCTTATTGTCCATTTTCGAAGGTGCTTGTCATCTCACCCTCTCGTCTCATCCTCTGCCCTCATCATCATCATCTGACTGCAATGATTATGTCTACTTTAGGAGTCCCTCTCCCAAGTTGACCAATTCCATTATATTCGCCGCGGCTATAATTACTGTCAGCGTATTAGCATCCTTATATGTATATTATTCCTATAGCAGGTTCACCAACAATACGAGTTAACAACTTGACCAACAACAACGCTCCCTTTGGCACCTGATCCTCTTTTACTTCTCTTTCTGTTCCTCTTTTCTCATCTGCCCAATTTATTCGTTTAAATTCCTTTAAATCCTCTCCCAATAAAGTGACCTCACACTGATTCACAATGAGATTCTGTCATATAAGAGTTTTTACCTTGTAAAGGAATTCAATTTTTTTGCACTCCGCAACGTACAAACAACTGCAATAACGTAGGTTTCGTCATGGTAATTCGTTTGTGTAGGCTTGCATTTTATGCTCCTCTTTTTCAAAAGACTACCTTCCGGAGCTTGATTAATTCTAAATTACAGCTTGTCCTGCACTTTTACATTAGCGATTGGAATGGAAGCCATATTTATATATTTGAGGTCAGAATTCAATCTGCAGGTCAAGATCACCTAGGCAGTTTTGTTAAAAATTGGAAATGGAAATTAAATATATACAATTAATTGTTCAAAACCCTGTTTCAATACAAGTCTGCACTTCAAAATTGAATCTATATTTCCAAAACAATTTAAGTTCATAAAAGAGGTTGTATTTCAAAACTGATTTAGCATTGTATTTTGCACTAAGAATTGGATTTATACATTCTCAGCAGATCAAAATTGAAAATGAATCTTGGCGAAAATTTTGTTGTTCAATAGCAAGACCAACATTGACGCAAAACCTGAAAATATAGATATTTGTACAGCATTCCTAAACATTGTCTTAAAAATACCTTCAGATCGCCACCATTTAAACATTTAAGCTATTCACACCCCCGAATAAAGTGTAATATAAATATTGAAATCGGAGGAGTTACCCATTTAAAAACCCATAAAGCCTCCCAACGCTTCATTGAACTGCAAGCAAATGCATTTAAAACAAGTCAATTTACATGACATACGTTGTAAAAGAAATGTGGTTGTGTACATGTTGTAAATGTGGCGTTAGGACAATCTAGTAATGACTGTTGGAGCACATAGACAAGCTCGTCGTAAGGAAGTGTGACTGATCCAGTGAGGATGATGCTGGTAGCAGTAGTCCTGTGCATGGTGTTAATGTGCTGGGCATAAAAGTCTAATGAGTAAGGTAATATAATGTAGATGGCTAAAATATTCACGAAGGGAAATTGAATGGTGCCTACTGTCTTAGGACTATAAGGGCATTTCATCGCAAGAGCTACAAACAACAAGGAATGTGGGATAATAGGAAGGTGCACCAAACTGTTTTCAGGTATATTGTCTGCATTAAACTGATATGGAATTTCTTATATTCATCTACAATTTATACACTATTCCTTCGTACAACGTATACACAAATTCCTTATAACAATTTATATATGTACTATTTCTTGTAACAATTTATGTACGATTTCTTATTACCGTACATACGCAGCTTCTTAAGACAATGTATAAACAAATGCGTATAATAATGTATACACAATTTCTTATATATTTACAATCAATAAATAATTTAGATGCTCCTATACACAGGAAAACTACACTAAACATGCATAATTTCTAATTTCCTGTATTCTGCTCCACCAATACGGAATTCCCTGCCTACTACATCATACCATCCCTACATACATAAATACAGATCCTCTCACTGGTTTTTCATAGCAAATTTCATTGTATCTCCATGGCAATTGCTCATAGGGGTGTGCACAGTCTATTGCAAGGTAAATTAATTGGCAGGCCTCTGATCTTGTTTCAACGGCAAGTAGAAACAACAGGAGCTACTAATTAATTTTTCAGCGCTCATTCTACATTCCTAGTGTCTACTCTTAAATGCACTTTTGCACAGCCTTCCCTATTTACTTACATCCTTCTACATACGATTCCATTAGGGACAGCCTCTTTAAGGTTTTGAACAGATTTCATAGTAGAAAAGACGACGTTTGCAAACTTGAAAGATATAGTGGGAGATACTGCAAAGACACTCGTTTTGATGGTGCATTTGAGTTCGTATAGTACATTTTGAGGTTTGAGGATTGTTGAGATTGGATATTGCGATTAAAAAAATTGTGTATTGAGATGCGAGTATTGTTTGTGGAGATTTGAGAACTGTGTATTGCGATTTAAAAAGTCGACGGTTGTAGTTAAAATTCGTATTTTGCAGATTGTACATATACATGTTGCATGTTAAAGATCATATGTATGTAAAAATCGTCCGCAAGTAAAAATCTAATGTTAAAGGCCGTATGTAAAAATTGTGTTAAAGATGTGTCGATACTCATATAAGCAGGCTAGGAGATAGCGTTGATAGTATACGCAGGATAGTAAAAGACTTGGAGTGAGGACCGTTGATATTAACTACGAGGATATATAAGGCTGAAGAGTAAGTAATTTGTCTATATTAGAACAGGAGAATCTAGATTCAGAGGAGATGACGTCTGGGTGCTACGTGCACGTATTTACACACAGGAGAGCATGTATGTATATGAAAAATCATATTATGCACGATGAAGACTCATATGTACAATGTATAAGATCATGGATATATGCACAGGAATGATAATATGTACAAGAAAGGTAATATGCACAAAAGTATTGTGCTCCACTTATTCGAGCGAAGTGTACAGAGGTTCACAAATCTCTCAACCCGTATTCCTTGATAATCAAATGAAGCGAGAAAGAGCTGTGAGGAAAAAAGGTATTTGGGCAAGGACGTAGAGTTGACCTTAAGGTGAGGCAGCCGTGGGCCGTTGGCAATTAAACCACCCTCACAACATATTTTACTACTATATAAGAGAGCCACTGTGAGCTGTGTATATTGTGGCTAACCACCCGCACCTCGCCTTGCCCCTGGCATTCCTTTAACACAAGAAGAGCAAGTACAAGTATATAATAGTAGAACCTGCTCCTTCCCTAGCTTATTCCTTATAAATACATACCAGGCTCTTTCTCACATACACACACACTTTTTCTTATCAACTACTCTTTCACATACTTCTCCACATACTTCTTATTAAGCTCTTTCACATATCCACACCATGTCTTTTACGCTCACAGCCACATACTTTTTCTTATTATTACGTTCTTACATATTAGTCAGCTTCTTATGTTCTTCTGGTGTTTTTACATTTATTTTTTCCTATGGGCCTGCATATTTTGCTTTTCTATTGGCTTCACCTGTACTTTTCTATCTTTACATACGCTTTCCTATTATCTTTCAGTATACTTTCCTACTATTATTGTTGCATTTTCTAATATTCTTGCATACTTTTCTATTATATACTTTCTTAATATAATTGCATATACTTTCCTAATAATCCTAGCGTATAGTTTCCTAATATCCTTGCATGCAACACTCATGCTTTTTCTGAAACTCTTTATATCCTTTTCCTTACTACGGTAGGATCTTGCACTTGCTTAGCGTCACTTGGTTTTTTATCCTGCCTACTACCATTTACTACTTAAAAACTCAACATCCTTATGACCACAAGAGAGTCCGTCTGTATTTAACTTCTGCCTCTTTTCTCCTTGTTGCATTCTATATCTTCTTTCTATTCAATACGCAGCTATCTCTTTAGGATTGAATACTTTGCTCCATCATCTCTATCCAAAAAGCATTGCATACTTACAAGTCCTATCTGTTAGCTTTGCATAGTCCAAGTCCTATCCCTTACCATTGCACACTTAAAGTTCTGTTTTACCATTACAAACTGAAAGTCCATCTCTTAGCATTGCATACTTAAAGTTCTACATCTTAACATAGTATACTTAAAGTTGTATATCTTAAAATGGTGTATATACAGGTGAATCTGTTAACATTGCATATTCTAAAGGCCTTCCTCTGAGCATGGCATTCATTTCTTTCTCGACTATAAACTCATAACATACTCTAGCTGTTTCTCACATACTCAATTCAATTCTTCTGATGAGATGGAACATAGTGTGTATCTCTTTCTATTGCATACTCCGCTCTTCAATCTCCATTCTACTGCATACTCATCTGCTCTATTCTCTTCTCCGCATCTTCTTTGCCTCCTGGTTATTACATAGTTAAATTGCGGCTCTTCCACTTGCTTCCATTTCTCTCTCTCTCTCTCTCTCTCTCTCTCTCTTATTCTTTTATCAACAAGTTAGTGTGTACTTATTGTGAGGGTGGCGAGGGTGTGTAACGCTCTAAGGTGGGCATCGCTCTCGGTCAGCATTCCTTCGCTCGCCTCCTCCTCTTAAGTCTCTCGAAACAATCGTTGTAAATCCCGCTTCTACATCCTCATCCTAATTATCTTTCCATCATTGCATTCCAATAGCACTAAATAACTCCGCACAGATTTACACTTTGACTCTATTCCTCTGCTCTCCTGCGTTTTGTTGTCTTCCTATGGTTTACTATTGCAACGTATATTTAATGCCTCTTGCTGTGTAATCCTGTAATTTCTTATACCAATGTTCATATACTTCCATATGCCTTCCTACATTTCCATTACACCTCTACACTTCGCAATGTGTTGTAAAATTGCCATGACTTCTTATTACACTTACGGTGTAATCATTTTTTCCTTTGTACCCCACATTAGCTTCTTATTGCATTGTGAACAAATGAAGCGTCGGTATTAAATGCAAGCTCAACATTGTTGTCCCCTTTTATACAGCGTATCTATAGTATTAAAACTATTTCAGTATAAATTATCTTAAGTAGAATCGCTTGTGTATATTTTGTATCATCAATTTCAGAGCGATATCAACCGTTGTGGATTTTTCGAAATAAGGGGCATGCATAGTATCTTATAGGAGCTTAACTACATAAGATGCTGCATCTAGCTGCAAGAAATGAATTATATTTACCCAGTATTTATATGCAATTTTGCTACAGAGCCGCAGCCCAGAAAGTCAAGCTTATGCATGGGGCATCTCTTTATTAGAATCCATTATATCTCCTGAGTAAATTCTTGAGGTGCGTGATACTCAATGTCTATTCAACCGTTTCTCTTTCAATTAGTTCCTCTGTGTATCGCCATGAACAAGTTGCCTAGTCATACGGCATTACCTCTAGCCATGCCACATGAGAAGTCCGAAAGGTCCACAAAAACTAATACAAGTTGTACAAGGAAAATTAAACACAAGAATTTAATACCTGCCTTTAAGAAATGCTCATATACACGGCACTTCTACAGTGTCTGAGATGGATGTAATGTAAGAAATCTCATTCCTTACAAATATCCGTCAACTTACACAGACAACACACACAAGTCTATAAAACAAAACGGAGCTGAGCTTATTATAAAGAATAAGGAACGGGTGTCTTCGTTAAAAGCCAATATGCAAGACTTTATAATATTATTTACTAAAAAGTTCATCCTGGGACAGACAAGATATGTGCATATTACCAAATAAAAGATGTTCATACTAGAAGAGAAAAAGATTTTATGCTTGTAAGAAAAAGAAAAGCTATGCATGTTGGAAAATAAAAAAGACGTGCATACTCTAGAGAAGATTTACAGTAAAAAACTATATGTACACAAAAGTCGTCGAGAGGAGGCAAAGAAGGTAAAAGGTAAAGAAAAGGTATGTAATATTCACTTCACATGTGGAACGGACGGATTTTGGGTTACTTGATAGCAGACGGAGCAGTCTTCATGATGAGACCGACCACAGCAACTTAACTACTTACAATATACGTGTGGACTGCGATGAGGTTTTTGTCTCCTCCTGATATACTTGATCAGGCAGGCTCTGCTCGCAGCCTAGTTGACATGCCGGAGTAGAATGATTTTCTATAGATGCGTCCAGTCTGTCAGTCAGGTCTCTCTTTCTAGTGCAAGGTTCTGCCATATCTACAAAGTTTCTGTAATGCTCTGTAGCCTATATACAGATATGTCCAAACTTTTCCCTTAAGTTATGCCGTCCAGACTTTCCGTTATAACTTTAGAACCTTGGTAATTTATGCTAGTATAGTTCCCTCTTTGAAAGTCAAGAAGGCCAAGTGTCCGAGTGAGAATCTAGCCAATCAATCGGCGAGGCTGGCTTAAAAATTCTCGAATTTCGTTTCTCCTATAGCAATCCTACGTATTTTCAAATATGAACAGTGATAAGTTTGTCTTAAATTTAAAGATTTTTGGTTCTATTTTTCTCCTGTGGAAAGAAACTCAAAAATTTAGTTTTAGGTCAGAAACACAATCTTTCAGTTTGCTGTAAGGAATCCAAGAATAATTCCGTTCCTCAAAAGAACAGAAAATATCAGTGTGAGAAACTGAAGTGCCAAGTTTGTCTCGCGAAATAATAAGTTTATCTTAACAAGTAGCTAGTTTGACTACAGAAATAGCAAAGACTTCCGAAATAGCAAGTTTGACTGCGGAAATATCAGAGACTTCGGGAATAGTTAAGTTTGACTTAGGAAATAACAAGTTTGACTTTAGAAAATCAAGCGATATTTGTCATAAGAACCTGCAGAATTGCCGGAGTTGCTACGAAAATCAAAAGCGTCAAGGAAGGGAAGAGTCCGGCTCCCGCCATAAA
The DNA here is from genome assembly GCA_034696945.1 of Lipothrix lubbocki. Taxonomy (NCBI): domain Eukaryota; kingdom Metazoa; phylum Arthropoda; class Collembola; order Symphypleona; family Sminthuridae; genus Lipothrix; species Lipothrix lubbocki. Next base: position 54,721 of record JAQGAK010000457.1, on the reverse strand, counting down.
ATTGAAAAACGTCCCCCTGAGAGGTGCAGGAGTATGTAAGAAGCTGTGCAATAAGCAAGGAAAAGCAACTGTTCCATGCAGTGGCCCAAAATGTGGAGCGTAATTAGGATGCCGTATTTGGAGGAAAAGGCTGCTGTTCCTACTGTGGAAGTTGGCTGCCCGTAAGGAGCGGGACTGGGCTAATAGTAAAGTATATGGATAAGTTTTTGCAAGTTTTTGCCGAATACGTTGTTGGGACAGGCTCGGGTTTTATCGGGTCAGACCGACGCATAGGCCGTTGCATATATTTTTCGTACAGAAAAGGTAATATGCTGACTGCTGCTCGTCTCTCCGGCGGCGGTTTATATACAGACAGACCAGCTCTCCGGCTTGTATTTGTGCTGCGGTGGAGGTTCACAAGACTGCTTGTCACGATATTACTGCCTGCACTTTATTCCACGTTCAGAGGACTTTGGAGACTAGACATTTATAAAGTTGCTGTCGTGTTCCAAGTCTCCAGTACAATCCTAACGTTCCTCATCTGCACTTCTCTCGCCCGGTCTTCTCTCTCCATCAACTCACGTTGAGCCTTTCGGCTTTTAGCTCAGCCGTAAGACCGACGACAACAGTCTCAATTTTTTCCCTTTTGTAAACAATTTTTTTTGACAAAACCTTGTCATTTGGAGGACGTCAGCGAGCGAGAGAGTTGCTAACACTCTGAGATTTTAAATTTCTCCAGGAATCCAAGCTATACTACATTCTTTTATTCCAACCTTTCGTTCTCTATCTAAGATTCCTTGTAAGATTCTTTATTCCGAGGATTTAATTTTTATTTTTCTGTTCTGCGGATTTCATTCTGTACCACGGTTTCTCGAACTGATTCGATTCTGGAACAAAGTATTTCTCCAACTAAGTCTATTCTGTAACAAATTTAGCTTTTTAAAGCATTTGTATTTTTATCGGATTTAGTTCCCTAGGAAATAATTCCCGAATTATAATCAATCGTTAGTTGGTTATCTTAAGGCAAGAAATATCGTGAGATACATATAACGTGGGCAAGCTTGATAACTAAATTGTTATTAATTTGATTTCAAAACTCTGCAGGGATTGTCTCATATTTCAACAAGTTAAATTTCCAAATATTCGCTTCAGAATATTTCGGATCTCCAAAAGTCAGTTCATATCCCAAAATAATTAAGTTCAGATCCAAAAATAATTCGACTCAAATTCCCAAAGTTCATCAAGTTAGTTTTTCCTTCATACTTGAAAACTTTAATTTGAAACCTGTAAATACTTGAACCAGTATAATTTCCGATTAGAAAGAGCCAAAACCAGAAGCAACCGTAGAAATACTAAAATAAGTTTGAAAAGTCAACACGTTTAATCGTTAGAATACCGAATAACATTCCTCTCTACTTCTACACGATGGTCTCCCTCCACAAGCCGGGGATCCACCTCCACTTCAACATGCGGTGAGTGTTTAAATTGTTCAATTGCCATCATCATCTGTAGCATACTGAGGTAGTCTGACCTTGATTCCATCGGTATTTACATCTAGATCAAAGTTTGGAGGCTCCGTTGGGAACTCCCTCAAAAGCTTGGACATTTCTGTAGTTTGCAATATTATTTTCCGCTCTCTCTCTCTCGCTCTCTGATTGTGAGATGACTGAGAGGTAAGTAAAAATATAGGGCTTGCATCATCATCAAATGATCATGTACATGTATTTATATAGTTTTTCCAGGCGTGAATACCTGAGGTCTGCATATAGAATTTCATGTCCTTTTTATTTATATACGGGTATTTATTCTTCCGCGGAGCACACCATAGAATTATTACAGTATTGGAGTTATATCTCTCTTTTTATCACCTTCAGACTTGTAGTCTACACACAGTGGTAATATGTTCTGCCGTTGTGATGTTGTGCTTTTTGAATTCATTGCAATGCATTATTTCGTTTATGGGAATATGGGACGTATTTTGGGCTGGAATACACGTTTTTATATACTGGGATACTATATTTAATATTGGTGGATAATAAGTTTGACATAGTAATACACTAATATATTTTTTATATAGGAAAATACTAACACTATGTGCCTAAAGCAACACACTAACAGTAACTTTTGTATGGAAAAATATACTAAAAATAATATACTAAAATATATTTTATATACATGCGCTTTTTGTATGGCAATCTTAATAATACATTTTGACTAGTAGCAATACGTTGGCCATATATTTAATACAGAAAAATAGTAAAATGTTATTTTTACAGCTGCGCATAATATAATGGCATTTGAAATATTAGTACGAAGGGAAGATACAATGTGTACATATAGGCGTCAGCTTATTATCAGCCGTTTGCATAAAAACTGCCGCGGAGGAGGTCAATTGCTCATCAATTATGGAAATTCAGGAGGCTTTCCATTCGGCCGACCTCACTTGACACCCACACTCTTTTCTATAATGAAACGTTCGTATTCATGGGTCTCCAGTGCTTACAGTAATTCCGGATTTGCATGTCTACTGGAATGTTCCAATGCTCGGAGGACCAGTCGGCGTTTTCGCCTCAATTATTTTTGACCTAGTCAGGGCTTTGCAGGGGGTGAATGCGGAAATACATAATGGGTTCAAAATAGGAATTTAAATACAAAATTGAGGGTAAATTTGGAATTTAATCACGAATTGTACTTACACATGTATCTAAAGTGTACAATTTAAATATAAAATATTTTTTTAAATATTTGAAGTATACAAATACTCATTTCAACACAAAAATAAGATAACAAAATTTAACAATGCTTAAATACAAAATATGCGAATGGAATGCAGCTTTAGTAATAATTTATTCACAAAATTTAGCAAAAATAAATTACAAATTCAGTAATTCGAATTTGTATCATATTAATAGGTATTCGGATTAAAAATCCGAATCTAGGACGCATAAAATATTCACGAAATCATAATCAAACGTGAGAACCGAATGCAGTAATTCCATAGTGATGTCATGGTAGGCAAGCAAGTGACAATGAATATAGCAACAAGTCATATTTCTGTCTGCGGAAAATGGGGACATTTCAATAATGAGAAATGAATAGTAGCTAAACAGTTTTGATAGGGACGGCTCCACATAAATTACAATGTTTTTGTTATAATGCGTGTATGCGATTTAGAGCTGAGTGCGGTCCCTGGAACTCACGACAGGCAAATGACAAGGAAATAACACATGTGAATGCTATGTAATAATATAAGTGTACGAATGGAAATGGTATGGGTATTCGTGAAAGAAGGTTCTATAGTTACAAGTGTGTGTGTATAAGCACTGTTTAGCACTGGAGAAAACATTGTCCTCAAGGAAATGACATATTTAAAACATTTGGGCCCCTAGCGATTCGAAATCGCTATCATTTGATTAAATACAAATTGTTTTTATGTAAACTGCTCCAGCTGGATATTGATATTCCTCTTCAAATATATAAAATCATAATTGAATATAACTCCGTGTCGACGCATGGATGGGAGGCGGAAGGTTTGCTTGAAGGCCTACATGCGATTTGGAGTTCACCTATGTATTGGGGCATACTGAACTCCTACGATTGCTGGATTTGTAAATGAAAAGCCGTGTTTCTAGTGGCTTAGCTATTTATCATGTGTGTTCATGTATGTCTTAGCTACCATTTTATTTGTTTTATACGTATGTGTGTAATATGAATGTCATATCAAAATTATATTCATAAGTTGATGTTGCCGGAGCTGCTGTGTTATCTGCAGTGGTTTAGTAATAGTATTCATAATGGGTGTAATGTCATGCTTGATGGTAGAACATTAATAGAAAGATAACAAAACTTGAAAATAGTTTCTTCCTCCTCGAAATTCTCCTGTCATTTCATAAAAGTACATAGGAACTCTACATAACATATAAAAGCATGGCGTATGTACATTGTTTGTATATTTATATCTATAATGAAGATGCTGCAAGTATGGGTGTACATGTTACTAGTATGTATATACATGTTATTAGTATGTACATACATGTTATCAGTATGTGTATGTACGTACGTGTATTTATAAGTATCTCTATACTTATATGGTGAGATTATATGGAATAAAGAAATATGTACATGAGTATGTATTGCAAACAAGTACGTAAAGCAGATATGGAAATGAGGTGTTGGATTTATTATTGTTTATAAATAATTTCGAGAGCCTCTCGTCAAGTAAGTTATGACTGTTTACACTAGCAGCGCAGAGCTCCACGAGTCCCGTTTAATAATAACGCGGAATAGTTCAGCATGTGTTTGTTCCGTGTGTGTGTGTGTGCGAAAGTGTGGAGGAGGTGGAGGAGGACAGGGTCATTTTTCCCACCAACTCCTTTGCCTGACAACTCCTTCAGCCTTCCTGACTGACGGTGGACATCATGCCTTTTAAAGTTACTATACTTGACGATTTAGTGCTTGTTTTCCCTTCTTCAACCTATTGGAAAGCTGGCAGTAAAAGGAGCGACGAGCATTTTATGCTGCTGAGTCAGTCTCCCTCCCACAAAAATACTCTCACTCTGTGGTCTCTATACACTTGGCAGTGGATTTTCCGTTGGGGCAGGTCAAATTAATTCAAAATCAGACCATTATTACGGATTGCTGCAACAATATTGCAAAAATATTACAGAATACCAAATATAGTAGCCAATTAAACGTACTATATAGCACAAGAAGCGAGAAAGATACTCACATCCACCATATTATGCAAGAGTAGCATGGAGTAGGAAAGGTCGTCCACATGCTTTGCGCGTAATGCCGTTTTGGGGGCGAAGTGAGACATTGCCGTGGAACTCAATGGTGTATACGCAACATAAATTGCTTTGGGTGGAATAATTGACGAAATTAGATTACGACCTAAAAAAAATATATTGACACATAAAATTATAGTGTAGACGGTATTAATGAAGTAGAATATTGAGGGAATCAAAAAGAAATTACCATAGGGAAGCATTTCAAGAAAGGCTGGAGAAGGCATTGAAGACGGAATGTAAGTGGGTGGAACTGAATAAATTTTAGAAAAAATAGAAGAAATGGAGGAAATCATATACTACTTGTTATTGGGGAAATGACAATATAAAATTGAAAAAATTATAATGTAGAGTTGGAGGACTTACAATATGGAACTGGAATATATGAATTGAGTCAGTTATGGTATATAATTTATCGTTGAGTACAGTCGAGTTAAATAATGTAAAATTGTGTAGAATATAGGTAAGGAATTTAAAGAAATTAGAGTATACACGAGGCTTTAGATTTCAAGGGCAGCTGTAATAGACAACGTGCTAATAAAGGTGAGGTTGACAAACTCACTGTTTGCACCATACCACTCTTTAAGTATACATGCCTTGGCATGTTTGATTGAGTCGGGTATTGATTCATGAAAGCTAAACGGTGTACACACACAAGTATACAAAATAGGGCCGAAAGTGTATGTACGAGGAGAAAAGGAGAATCATAAGGGAATGTAATTTATTGAAAGTGTAGCGGACGATTTATAAAGTAATGTAGCACGAAGTCAAGATAAAGCATGCCAACAAGTGCGGCGGTGGGCATGTTGCACTGCTCTATGTATTGAAAGGACAGCCAGGCAACCTTCAGCACAAGAAGAGCTACTCAACTTTATGTACGAAATTCACTGCAATATATTCATCGTGTTAAATAGTCTATGGATACTCACCAAGACATTTTTAACACATATTTACTGATTCTCAATATAAATTCACTATACAGAAATTCTCAATGTAAATTCATTATAAATAAACACTCAATACAAATTCACTATAAAAAATTACCAATGCAAATTCACTATAAAGTTTTCAATATAAATTCAGCATGCACAAATTGTCGATGTAACGTGAGGGTAAATATGCGCAATGTACATAGACGAACTATACAGCAATTTTCGATACAGGAAAACACAATTGGATATGTACACCAGTTAATCGCGACGACAGAACTGCAATGAATGCATATGTATATGAACAATGTAATACAACTTAGCGCTAAACCGTGTAGCATTGATAAACCCAGCAGACGTTTCAAGTTACCGGATGTCAATTGACCTAATTTTTGTTTCATAACGTATGCAATTATCAATACATATTCCTACAAAGTGAGTCTATAATTTGGCGGGGCCTCTATATTCCCCTGTATAGACTCAGTATAAAAACAATTACTACCACTGTGCATATACAAGAGTGTACTTTTCAATGAAATGCAGTCTCCATTCAAGTTTTTCCCCACCAACTAAACTGGCTCTATAGGTTATGTTGTTGGCATTTTGCTTGTGCTTAATTTTATTCCGTGTCTTCGCTTTATCTTTCTCTCTCTCTCTTTGCTCAGTCCCTCCGACATAATAATATACTTAAAACATTGGCACTGCCAAGTTCTAACAGCTTCTCTGGTAGTCTTCTTGTATTTCATCAATGGGTGAAAATTATTTTATTGGTTTTCAGATCATTTCATTCATGCGTGTCAATTTGTCTTGTCTTCATTACCATGTCACATGCAAGATTTGCGGTGCTCCACATGGAACTTGTAGTGTGTTACATTATACATAAATCATTATATACACATATGTGCAGCACATATATTAGACATATCATTATACAAGATGTGTATCATTGTACACAGATGATGTATCATTACATTATATGTATCCACAATGCTTAAATAATTTTATGGTTACAATATCATCCACTTTATTTGCTTGACACTAAGCCTGGCTTCAATGTACTGAACCCCCTAGCATAGGAATACATTAAGCATGAATCATTTGAATGCTCCTTTGACCTGCGATGCCACACGGCGTAACTTTATTTATTTTGCATGCCAGCTTATGGTACATTCAGAAATTTCGACAAGTTTAACACTCCGGAGGAATAACATCAAGGCTTTCAACATCCTCCCGTCATTTCTCCTTCTGCCGTTATCATGGCACACATATTGACTGGCTTCGGGGCTGTTTTATCGGTTATTTTAGGAGTTGATGCTCGTCCAAGCGAGCACGGAGTAGATTTTACCGGTCAATTAGAGAAATTCAGGAGCTTGTACACCACTTCTTTCATGCCATAACTGCTGTACACTGTGGCTGGTAATGGACCATAAAACGTTACATACACACACACCGCGCTTGTTTTTGCATGAGAAAACGTGTTCCAAGCATTGCGAAAATGTAGGATTAGGGAAAGTAGCTGCATTGAAAAATTTATCTTTTGTTGAAATCGCATTACAAAAAGGAAATTGGAATTGCAAAATAAAAAAAATTAGGTTTGAAATCACGTTAAGAAAATATTGGTTGGAATGGCGTAGGAAAAATGCTGGTTGGATTCGCATAGGAAAAATAGTGCTTTCGTACCGCATTGAGACAACTATGGTGTTTGGAATTGTATTGGGAAAAGCGTTGGGAATTTCATGGGAAAAAATTGCGTTTGGGAAAAAGAATGTTTGGAAAAGGGTAAAAGTATATATAAACAGACACTACTTTTGGAGTACGATGGAGAAAAGGAGGAAAAGCGTGGGTGGAGTAGCTTTAAGTGTTTACTACGGGTCGGACATAAAACGTACATTGACGTAAAACTCGAAGGTCCTTGTGTTTTCATTTCACGGCTTACATAATACATATCGATTCCGTATAGCCAGCGTTTGTATTGTAACAACTGCACACATTAAGTCCGTCTCCTACGTCACTTGTACTGTACCCATATTATCTTACCCTATATATATATATATACATACATACATACTACATTAATATACATATATACTTTTTACAATACATAGAATGTTATCTCCCCCTTGTATCTTTCCATATACGTGTATCGGGTTACGAGAAAGCCCGCAAATACGCTTTTGGCTTAAAATCCGCCACGTTTCACTTCAAAAAGCTGCTCCCACAGATGTTAGACTCCTATTATTGCCCTCACGTTTATATAGTCAAGTCCATTCCGCAGACAGACAGACTGTCTGGATGAGCAAAGTTTTCCCGCCGTAAAATCCACTTAAAGTACTGCCCCAGAGAGTGAACGTGCTGTTGCGGAGAGGGGACTTAATTTTTTTATTTATCACCCACACAGACTTATCACATCATTAATGTATAACCTATTGACTGATACAGATTCGGACGCTCATCCAACCTGGCTTCACTGTTCACGATCTGAGCTTTCTTCCTTTTCTTCTGTAGGTTTTTTTTCTTGGTAAAACTTCCGTGCGTATTCTCATTCTCCTATTGGCTTACTGGTCTTTCTATCTGGACGTCCATATACAATAAGTATACATATATTCCATATAAGTATAGGAATATAAATATAGGGTTTTTCGGAACACAATTGGATCCTGTAAAATAAATCTGCGGATACTTCCAACCGCCGTCGTTTCTACAATTCCTAGATTAGTGTTTCATTTTGACAATAAAAGTTTCCAGTAGTCGAGTGTTGCGCGTTGAGGTAAAGCGTCTTGAATTTCATGAATCAACTGCAGTATCTTAAATCCTATATCACTCTGCAGTGTGAAAGGTTTTGTATTTAAGATACTGGGCGGTTGGAAAAGCTAATTGTCGGTTGGTGAGTGTAGGCGAGTGATTCTATTTACACTTTAAAGGTCAATGCTGCTCAAATATCCGGAGACATCCAGAAGCTTAAGCTGTTGGTGATGCTCTAGGAGAATTGGAATTTCTATTGAGGAAATAATGTGGCGTTCACAGTAGGTCTATTTAGCTCCTCATTAAGGCATGACCTCCGGAGTGGAAAATTCAATTATTGATTTTCGGAGATGGAAAATTTCGAACGTACTTTTTCCACGGGGGGAGAGGCAGGAAACGGAGAAATTAGGTTTTAGGACATAGCATTCTATATAAAGCTTCACTTGTAGTCTACTTTATATACAGCTTGATGACGTACACATACCTCATTTTTATCAATATCTGTACGATTTCATATCAATATGTGATTTCCTATAAAGCACAAACATATCATTTGATATGAAACGAAACTTAAATAACACATATGAGACAAAAGTTGGAAGGAAGTATGACTAAAGTTTGGAGGAAATGTAGGACTTAATATGAGATTGAAAAGCTTGACGGCCGTTATAGCAATGTTCTTAAATAATAATTGCTTTTGTGCGTCGTAAAAGATTCTGTGTGTGTATGTGAAGGGTTCTAGTAGTGTGAGAGAGAAAAACCAAGTTAAAAGGCTTGTTATGAGTTAAAGGTTATTAAAATATATAGGAGCAACGAGAAGACGTTCAAGGAGCTAAAGTCAATTTGCGTCATAAAACGCGTGTGTGCTGGCTCAAGTTGAGGCTTAAAGGTTCCATTTAGTTATCGATGCTAAACATGCTCAGAGGATAGCACCAGGATTTTCCCCTTTGGACTTGACAATCCACATGAGGTGACTCTACAGGACTCTCTACTGGCAGATCGACTTGAAACAATGTGAATTAAATCGCGTTTATATACAAGTCTGCTCCTGTATTTAAATGTAACACACTTTATGCCTTTTCACCTTTCAGCTTATTGCTCCTAACAAGATTCAAGCTGTTTCGCACATAATGAAAGCATCTACAATTTTTAACAACTTGATCGCAGTTTATGTCTTATTAATTCTGAATTCATTTAAATTCCGAATTCACTCAAAAACACAGCGCAGTATTTACAGTAATATGCAACAATCTGCACAATAACATACACTATAGTCCTTACAATCATAAAAAAAAATGTGTACGAAATTGCAGATACAGCAATCTTTACTTAGCAAGTCGTTGTTGAAATAGTTCGACGTTCTGGGATAATAATGTTTAAAATAGTACAGCAATCTTTACCTAATGAACACCTTAACTAACTCGTTGAAATAATTCATAAAGCGATATTCAACAACAATTCATGCTTATGGAGAAATAATATATAGAAATTCAGGTTTGCACCTATAGCTTTCGGACTCTTCTCAGTAAAAGACTGCGAGGTGAATAATGTGAGATGGTACAGAATAACAATAATGGAGAATGACATGTACAGAAGGGTGTGTACATTCCACCTTATCACCCAAGTATGTACGACTGTAATCAATGACTCATCCCATACACGCGTATTTTCTCTTCGTCGATCGAATCAATTTTGCTTTTAAAGCTGTCGGAATTTTTTACGTACCGAAAATACAATCTGTACATTGCATCCTAATGCGAAATCAATCTCAACAGCGTGCAGCTATGCAACTCCAATCGCTTGTATTGGAATTAAAAAGGTGGATATTAACAAGACTGTTTTAATGCAACAGTTATGTTACATTTTTAATTCCCATAAGCCAAGTAGGTAAATACAAGTCATAGCTACAATATCAAGACTCAAAATAACAATGAGTCAAAGTATTTTTTCCAGATTTTCTAGATACAAAGATGTTTTTATAGAATCAAAGCAGATTACACGGCCGAAGTGTATTTTTGAGTCAAATCAGATTTAAAAGACAATGAAAATTTAGATCCAAAGTAGTTTTTAATGTTAAATCATGGCGTTCTGATAAAAAACCTGCATCTCTAAAACTAAAAGTTTAAAGTGAAACATTGATGATAAAAATCAGCTATACAACTACTACATTATTATTAAAACAACTAATATTGATTAGAAGGAATTGACCATGATATCTACGTTACTGCAATACGGTTGGGAAATCAACTAAAAACCAATTCAAGCCATAAGTAGTTACATCCATGGTCCTCAACTCAATGCATGTAGAGGATATGAAGGGTTGTTGTGAGGAAGTTAGATTTCGATTGCAGCAGCAGGTAATGCTTACACGTGTAGATACATATGCACAGTGTTTAAAGTTCGTGAAGTATTTTGCATATGCATAACAATAACAGATGAGAGGGATGATAGGAACAACTTTTCCAATAAGTAGGCTTTATCAACTATAAATAACTTTGGAGTCCCTGCTCTGAACATGTCTTGGATGTACGCTGTATATCCATTATCATTATTATATCAATGAAGATTTTGATGGAATGCTGATGAAACCAGGAGAATGGTCGAGCACTCTTGCATACGAAATGAGTCTGCATGCATTCATTCTCTTGTCAATTGTTTTCGGCACTACTTACTTTCCTTTACCACAACAACCACTTCACTTCAATAAGTCAAATAAGTATAAGTACGGACGCCCCCGAAACTTTCAGCAGGACTTTTCTGCTCATGTAACTCCAGGTTGTATATTTATTCACACACATTCACACATAACAGAGATACTCATACTTGTATATACTTACATGCATATAAATAAATGCATAAAAGTATATGTGAACATATACATAACTATATTTGAATAGATGTACATACATACATACAATCATATACATTACTGCATACAAATAGTACATGTACATATATAAGTACACTCAAATGTAGATACACGCTTATTCCAGTACATAAATACGAAACAGGCTATTTCAGTTATCACGGCATGATATAACAATAAGCCTTACATACACATCCTGGTAGACTATAATGCGCTCTTAAACTCCCATTTATTTACACAGAGCAAACACGGCACGGCACTATTGTATAGAAGGCAGAACACGACACAGCTGAACAGGACACATAAGTGAGTCTAATGTGCACGTACAAATTATAATTCCAAAGTTGTCAAAGAGGTTCCTAATGTACATGGCTGTAAGAATATTCAAGTTTGACAAAATTTACGTCAAAAGGAATGGAGAGAAAGAAATGTTATTCGTTTGGCCTAATGTTATGATTATCAAGAATGTACGAGTTGTTCATCGCGAATCAACCCCAAAGCCCCACCAAAGACATTGTTCCCAGGTCTCTTTACTCAACTTCTTTGAATACCCCATTCATGTGGAAAGTTTGCGTTGTACCTCCCGTTTCCAGTAAACACTGGCTTGCATTAAAAATTAGCAACATTCATACTACTGCTCACAACAAAGACCCAGAAAATAAGCAGTTTCCCATACATACAAAAACCTATCCCAAGGAGAACATTTTTGTAGGAGATTCTTTGAATTTTATTGATATTGTAATAGTTTAAACCTTCTTAACGACATTGGTAATCTTGTGTGCATATTGTATAATACTTTCAGTGTATAGCGCAATATTTCAATTTTATGTACTTATATAATAATTTGAATTTTACTTTCAGTTGAATTTGCTAATAGTTAATTTCAGCTGAATAAAAGGAATATTACACATAGAATCGACAGCATATGCAACTTTGAAATTTCGCATGGAAAAAATACTCAAAAGTTTTGACAAATTATATTCGAAATGACGTCAAAATATACTCGACAATTTCGTATTCAGATTCGAAAAACTTTGACATATACCTCAAAATTAAGTATAGCAGTATTAAACACATCGTGCTTCACAATACCTTGGAACTGAATGTGAATATATCTGTAGTATAGGATACTTTGGCGATGTCTTGGACAGCACAATGCCGCTTACATTAGGCTCCCTTTTGTTCCGCAAAATCCGGCAGTTTAGAATCCGCTTGATTTGAATCCCCTTCAGTGCCGAATTACATGTGCGAAAGGTAATATCCTTGAGCATATTGGGAAACCCTTTGTGGGAACAATTTATACAGTGTATTGTGATATTTCAATGGAATCGGATTCCTCCCAAATTGATAATCTCATCAAAGACAGACCTCATTGAAATAATATTAAGGAGCAAGAAGAACTGCAAAGGGTGAAGGTTTAAGTTGTTGAGGTAGAAGACAAAAAATAGCCAGAGACACATGGAAATACTAAAGCTACTTACTGCTTTTGCTGTGCGGCACACATAAAATATATAGACGTGCGTATACATAAGGAAGGCGTATGTATGTCGTTATAGGAAATTTAAAGGCGGTTGTATGTATGGAAAATTGAAGGGGGTGTGCGTATCAGTATAATAAATTTAAAAGTGTATAAGCACAGGATATTCAAGGCGTATCGAACCTTAAGAAAGAATAAGTAGGCGTAAGTACATACAGCTTGTACATGTTGTTGCCAAAGCTCAGAATCTAATGTTTCAATTCGAGAAGACACTGGTCATAATAGATTTAAACCGTATTTTAAAACAAACTTTGGTTATACAAACTGACGCGATGAATGTGTAGATGCAGCAGAACCGACAATGGTAAACGCTATAGGAGCACCTCCAGAAAATGAGTAGCTTGTTAAAATCCTAATAGGTAACAAACTTTGTATTTCGTGCACACATCATACTTGAACACAGACAAGCACACCACTAATAGCTGCTAATTAGCTCGGGACGGGAATTTGCGACAAGTTGATAACGACGTTCTAGATGTTTACAATCGAGCTAATTTTTTATCGCAATTGTATACATCACAAAACTGGGAAGAAATATTGGGAAAGCCAAGAATGCGAAATCCACGGAGAAAATTTACGTCGCGAAATATGAAATTTTCATGAATAACTGTCTTAATTAACACTAACTTTTATTTAATTTGCAAATATTGGAAAAAATTTTGCACATGGAAAATTTCCTGAGGTAATTAAAATAATATTAGTTTTGTTGTTTAATAACTTTTGTTCCGCCGCACTTTGCATCAACATATACTACTGCGATGTCGCAGGCAGGATGCTCTTGTAGTGGTTTCTTAACAGGGAAAATTGATTACTTACATGAAAGGAAGGGAATAAAGGGTCGGAGGAAGTGCCTAATATGATCATATGGATAGTTACGGTAGGCTCTCACTAATGGCGCTCTCAAACGGAGGATTAGTTCTGTATTGTGGTAAACAATCCGAAACTCAATGAGAATTTCCGAGCTTGAGATAATATATATACTGGAAAATAAGGGAATGAGGAAAGAGTTTCCAGGAAAGAGCAGCCTTTGGTCTATACAGTTGACAATAGGATGCTCTTGTCGGAGAGGACGGAGAATAAGCGGAAGAAGCACATATAAGGTATCCTATTCGGAAAAGCGCAACGTGTCCGTGGTTGAGCTTTGTGTTCCAGAGAAAAAATATAGCAACTGGAATGATCACCTACCATACACAATAGAGTTGGTCGTCTAAGCGACTGCTTTCTAAACAAGCTCTCTGTCGATGTATTCAATATTAAACTGTATTCACCTGTTTTTTTGCTACATATCTTATATCTTTGCGTCTGCTTATATTTTTGATACTTGAACCGTATTTTTGCAAGGCTGAACTGTATTTGCAACGTTAACCTAAGCTTCTGCTATGTCGATCTGTAGTCTTGCTTAAGTCATCTTGTGCGTTTATTACGTCGATCTCTGCTGATGTAGTGTCAACCTGTGCTTACATATACTCCGTCAAGCTTCTGATTTGCTCCGCCAATCTATGCTTTACCTATGTACGTCGATTGTGCCAGGGAAAGTAATGTTCCAGAAGGATATATATTTTTCCTACTGCGCTCTCCTTTATTCCTTGTTTCCTCTTCTTAGAACTTGTTTACACACAATATCATGCTCGTCGCCTCACGTTCCCTTCCACATTTTGACTCCTGGGTGAAAATCTCTCCAACTGACCACTACATGGCCAAGTGGGTACACAAGAACATAAGTATAACGCAACTTGACATCGATGGTACTTGAGAAGGATGACCATATACACAGGATAAGCCCAGGAGTTGTTATAGAAACGGGTGGCACAAAAAGACATTTTTTACTCGCAGCATCCTATTCCCATCAATACAAACTTACACGGAACCGCAAGTTCCATATACTCAGACCCTTAAATGCAGAATCTTTACAAGTTCCAGCTTGATCTTCTATGGCTTGACAACGTGCAGAAGTCTATAATGCTCTTCCTGGAATATATAGCCTGCAGTAGTTTTGAATTCGATCTACTATATAGGCTAGGCTATACATATATTCATTTCGTAGAACTCACCTTGCAAACGAAATTACTGTAGAACTGTAAAACCGCGTGTGGAATTGGAAATGTTGGGTGTAGATTTAGAATTCCTAGGTATAGGTTCAGACATGTTTGGTATATAGATTCAGAAAAGTTAGATCAGAAATGTTAGAAATAGATTCAGAAATGTTGGGTGTAGAATTTGTCGCCATGTATATATTTTACTATGCTGTGTGCAGAATTGAAGCCTCGTGCAGGAAAGTGCAAAAGTTGGAAGAATATGAGTCTTAATGAAAATAGTTGTGTGCTCAATGGTAGTGAAAAGTGAGACTTCTTTGATTTTGATCTCCTCATGATAATCAAGTTTCATTCAAAAATGGAAAAAGTTTTGAAACATTAAATCAAGTCCTCAGAACTGCTATAGCTAAGTGCATGTATGTTGCCTAGCGATGAAACGGAAAGGTCAGAGACTGGAGAAGACAAAAGAGGAGCAGGATCAAGGTGTATAGAAGTAATAATGTGATAATGCACGCACTTTCTGCTCCACCGGTTCACCGGGTAGAACGTTGTCGGGAGTGGGGAAGGTACGGAACCGAAACTTACTCGTTAACTAATTGCATTCGTGAGGTAGGCGTCGCAGTTATTGAACGATACTGGAGTGTTCTTAGGCCTACAGGGCATATTTATGTATGTACGATGCGGCAGGCAGTATGTGCTTCCATACGTTCAACTGCTCCAGCGTCTGTACGCATAAGCGACGCCTCTACGTACAAACACCTCGGTCAACATGCCCTGAGGACGTGAAAAGTAATAATTACTTACACATTTACATTCATTTAGAACATTGACGGCGTTCAGGCCAAATGAAATAATAAAATGACATGGAAACAAACATCCGAAAACGCAGCGTGTGTCAGAGTGGTCCTTTGAAGTTTAATCGATATAACGCCAAAATCACTAATTGCGCTGCAACTGCATTAACCCTCAAAAACCATAGATTCGTGGTTGTTGGTTAGGTATATCCATCTCTCTCTCTCTTTCGGAGTGAATCATAAAACTAAAACATTTGGAGATAATAATAGAAGTGGGCTCCTTCCGTGTAAATTTAGCTCTTCTGCATTGCTTTCATCCTCCTTGCAAACAATGAGATACTATATATGCACATAAACGGAACGGAAACAAACTGTCGACATTTACTTCCGACCTAATTATCTGCACAGCACAAGACTCTAATACTGTTTCATCTCTTGCTTTGATGCTTTTATCAACCGATTTAATTCGCATTTATTAACCGCAAAAGATATTCATTTATTGCCATGGACGATATAATTTCTTCATTTAATAACCTTCCATTTAGTCCTATAACTTCTAGTATATTTATCAGTCTATTAGAATCCTTAGATATAATATGTTTTCCATCCACCATCCATGTTTACACCCACGAATAAATTCTATTTATTACCAAGAACGATAAAATTCTATATACACGTATATAATCTAATAATCCTGCATTTATTGTCATGAACAATATAATGCCCACATTGATTATATACTGCGAGCAAACGATATAATTCACGGTAGTTCCAGAGCTGCAAACAATGTCATTCCTATTTATTTCCTGATTTCGCTTATAAATTTATTACCCAGGGCTTTAATTTTGATCGTAAGATACGTTTACAAATTTATTATCAAGCAATACAGTTGTTGTATAAGAGTTAATTATTACGGTCAAGCGATATTTTGCGAATTATGCGTGATGGCTCCGTATTTTTTAAATTATTGTTGATAGAATTTCCAGCTTATGAATATTGCTCATGTTTCTAATACCCGTGTTCATGTTCAAAGGGCATAATAATTGCGGTTGTTCCGAATTTTAATCAAGTATAGTAATAGCGTTTTTACAGAATTACAGTCAAACAACAAGGCACACACAAGAAGAGTAAAGTCATGAATTTTTGAAGACATTTTCCAGAAACCTATATAGGCGCCTACTCTCTCATTTGGTCAAGTAGTCAAGTATGGAAGGAATAGAGATGCCGTAGGAAAAACTCCTGTATACGGTACTTACTTCGTGGGTTCTCAGAATAGACCGGGACAGTCTGGGAAATGTAAAAAGTCGGAAATATGAGGGTGGCGTGGATATAATATGAAATATAAGAAGCATACATATGGACACTCGAAGAGAAGAAAATTGGAACGGAGAATAAAGTGGGACGATGGCCATGCATATTTAATAATTGTCTGCAAAATTTCTGGAGAGGCATATAGAAGGATAGAGGACGGAGAGTATAATATTGGAGCATTTACTATTTGGCTTAGGCGTCATTTCCAAGTTGTACATATGAAATAGCATTATTATTTATTAAAAAGTGAGTAGGATTGACTTGCTGGGTTCTGTCTGTGTACATAACAACAGGAGATACCCGACTTTCTTTATTCTCCCACTCCTCCCCATACATATAAGCCGTTCGTCGTAAGAAAGGATTTTGCGAAAAAGATAGTGTGTAGTACGTAAAGTATATAATAGTAAGGAATGGGAGTATGTGGGGAAATGAGCGAAATAGTGACGAATATCGATCACAGAAAAGCTTTGCAAGGCCGAAAAATTCAAGGCTGTGACCTCCTATTCTCCTCCACCTCCTCAATATTGATCGCATGACGCTCAAGTTCCTCGAACTCGTGCAGTTACACAGTTTTTGGCTTCTAATTTAACCCAACCGGCATTGCGTTACCTACCATACCACTCATATATAAATATATAACCTTAGACTAATGTCCCTATTATAATATTTCGTACATTTATAGTCCATATAGAACACTATTAAATATATATCGTCCATGAAACTATATAGGTGCTTTTTACCGTAATTATTCGAATTATGTCCGGGCCAGAATGGCAATAAATAATAAAGGTATCCGGGTCTTCCATACATTTCCTGGTTTTATGGTTTTTGGACTAAAAAAATAAAGGAATTTTTTTGTCCCGGGATATAATTAGCATAATGACGGTATTTCACTTTTGCTTTACCTACCTTTGAAAGCGCTTTTATGATAGAAGCGCTTTTATTATTGTTGCTGTCGTCCAGATCTCAGAATTTGTCACTTTATTGCATTTTAACACAATAAAAAGTACTATTTTCCCGCTTTTGCAAATGTAAAAAGATGTCGCGGTGCGCTCCGTATGAATTGTTATTACGTAGGGATTTAATCGGAATTCCGCGAATACTTGGCGGTCCAATGTTGACTTATTATTCCTATTCAAATAAATGGGAAGAACCTAAATGGGGGAAATTTAAACAAAGCACGAGGCTCTGTAATTTGTATATTTAGAACATTAATAAATATTTAAAATGCGTAAGAAATTGTTCCTACGTACTTACTAATTAATTAAATTTTTTCATTACCTTAATTTGGTATTATTTAATTAGGGAAATTATGTATATAAATAATATATAGACTTTCTATTACTACCCTACTTTGAAATATTACGGTATAATTACTGTCCATGTGAGTATATTGTAACTTTGTTCAGCTTTTTGGTGAACTTCGGCGACTTTGTTTCTTGGTAATTATTTATTATTTAAGTGAATTGAGTAATAACATCCAGTATAGAAACGCTCTGACATTGAAAGTGAGTAAAAAATTAGAGTAGTGTAAACGAAGCTCTAATGGGTCCGTCTTAATGAATATATTGCATTTTGCCGGGTATGTTGTCCTTGACTCCGAAAAATTGGGGAAACGAATCTTTCGGGGGACATTTCAGTCAAATTAATTCGGAATAATAATTCATAATTAAGTCATTCTCTAAGACCCTTATCTGACTTTTATATTAAACATTTGAGGTCACAAGTTTTTAAATTCTGCTAGAGTTTTGGAGAAAGATCGGGTTGCGGTGTCATTATGAGTCGGAAGTATTGGTTGGGATCGGGTATTTAGAGCACGTTGATTGAGTGTGGTTTTTGTTAATTGCAGATTTCCAAATGAAACACTGTGATCGTAACCAGGGTTTTGGCAGAACAGCCAGCGTTGGCAGTAGAAAATCGCAAGGGAACCCCATCCGGATTGTGATATGGATGTGGTAGAAGACGACAGTAATTTGTTTCATTCAAAATTTCGTAAAGCCAGGCGTGGATACTTGCCGGTCGTAAGCAGGCTAACGACCACCACCGACGTACCATCAGGATTGACCGTGACCGGGAATTGCTACGTAGCAGAGACGCCCTCACCAACGACGCCAACGGCATTGACAGCTCTGAAATTCCCCTCGAACATTGGTGGAGTACCTGAGGAACACATGCACACTGCAATTGACCTTCTGCCTCAGCCACCATCCTCAGGTCGTCTGGAAGCTTTATATTCGTCCGGGACGAAGCCCCCATTATCCCCTTTATGTGGGACCAACATCGTTGTAAATACACCAAAGTCGCCCAATTTGCAGGCAACAACTACAGCAAACTCAGCTGGAAATAACATTCTGTCAGGCACAGCAGGAACAGGTACAGCTCATCCAGCACCGCATATACCCACAACCTTCCATTGTGAAGTTTTTCGGTTTGACAGCACGGACAGAGAACGGTATCTTTGCAACGCCATATCGGAGGAAGAGGAAGTTTTCAGTCCGGGACCCTCACCGTCCTCATCCACCAGATCCTACGACTCCCCACACATCATTCTCGATTCCCCCAGAATAACCATAAGTCCATTGCACATTAGTGACGATCCTAATTACTCACCTCATCCAGCGTCCGTATCCATGGACAGTCAGAATAGACTCATGGCGCGCGTTCACACAGGATTAGCCATGTTGCCCACATCAACGGTGGAACAAACACGTTGCCTTTTCGGTGTTCCTTCTTCTCCCGTTTCCCCGCTCACACCTAACACACCTCTGTCACCTTCACCTTTATTCAATTCCGACCAAACGTTCCAACAGGGTTTTCTTGCCGAACTTTATCGTCGAAGGTAATAAATTCAGCTTCTTAGTCCTATAATCATTATTCGCATCGAGCCTGATGTTTATTTTATTTATGCTTACATTTAGGAAATATATGTTGGTAGAGAATTGGTAGAGAATCGCAGACTAGAACTGTGTACATGCCATGCTGTTGTTTGGATTGCAAAAAACAGTAAAGGAAGGCAAGGAGTAAAACTTCTTTTTATAATTGAAGCTGTAGACGGACAGTGTGGCTCGTATGAGTTAGTGTCACTTAATGGCTGTCACTTGTCAGTTGAAAAGTTGTATTGTCAGGAGCTGATGTGTAAATATGTCTGTACTTTTTGTGTTTTTGTATCTACATCAGTTTTGTTCGTGGCATTAATTATTGCTAGAGTTTACGTAAGTTTGAAGTGGGTTTTGGTTGACACAGATAACTCCTGACGGGAGTCTCCTGTTGTTGAAAGTTAAGTATTGGTAAGTGGTAAGTACTAGAAGCAAATCTAACGTCGATGTGGTGGTGATTTTTAGATGTCATTCTGACTCGGACCTTCCGCTTTTACCTGAGTCACCCAGGCATGAGCCTACGGATTTGTCAATAAAGTCTGGATTGAATGCAAAGCCTCACCCCCGCCCCAGAAAACCAATTCCTCATCCGTTGACAATACCATCGAAGGGAGGTTCACTAGAGTCTGACCAATCCTCCCCTCAAGATTCCCCCCTCGACCTGTCTGTGAAAGGAAGTCGTGAGCGTTTTGGGAGTAGTACAAGCTGTGAAAGTTTAACTTCTCGATTTTTATCTAGTCTGGCCATTCCGCAGAGTTCTCCCGGCCATTCTCCAGGTTAGTATATAATAGTGAAAGTTTTCAGTTTCAATTTTTGATAGAGTCTCGCGGGATCAGCTGGAATAAGAATGGAAAAGTCATGTGTTGAAGACCAAAATTATTTATGTAGGTGTAACTGTTGTGAGAGGCGATATTGCTTCTCCTACGACAAGAAATTCGGTAGCTCAGAGGTACAACCTGGAAGTTTCTCCGGTAGTTGAAGAAATGCCACCTGGCTCAGACATGGCATTTGTGTGTCCCATTTGTGGTCAAATGTTCAGTCTTCATGACCGCCTAGCCAAGCATATGGCGTCAAGACATAAGAGCAAGCCCCATGATCCCAATAAGAGCTACCCCTGTGATGTGTGCCACAGATCATTTGCTAGATCAGATATGCTTACGCGCCATATGAGACTACATACCGGGGTCAAACCTTATACTTGTCGTGTTTGCGGTCAAGTTTTCTCAAGGTATTTTTTATATGCAAGCTTGTCTTTTTATTTGGACTTAATTATTTTCCTAGAAAACATAAATTTGTGATTGGGGCAGTGAGAAACAAACTCTCTCAAAGTAAATTCCTTGTAAATTCAGTCTCTAAAGAATTCTCAGCAGGGTGGTTCTTCAGGCTGACTTCGAATTCTAATAGTCTTTTATTCTATTATTACTTAATAGGTCCGACCACTTGAGCACGCATCAGCGAACTCACACTGGAGAGAAGCCATACAAATGTCCTCAGTGTCCATACTCAGCTTGCCGCCGCGACATGATCACACGTCACTTGAGAACTCACACCCGAAATAGTTCTTCTTCGTCGTCTGACCTTCTCAGCAGTACGTCCACCAATCTATCGGACTCCATGACGGAAGACCGTTCACCTAAAGTGGAACAGTCTCGACCTCCATCCTCATCCTCAAGCTTTGCTCCTGACTCACCCCTCTCACCTGTCTTAAGTATGAACTCACTATCGGTACATTCACCACCTCCAATCAGTCGGGATTAAAACCTCACCACGTCTCCTCTACAAGGATCACTACACTTGCTGGGAGTATTTTGCAAACGTTATAGCTAATGCACCTACAGTTACTCGAATCATATGGCTATAGACTCGTATATGTAAGTAAGATGACTCTTGCTTGCCCTGTAAGACAAGCCTGCCCTGTTATGAAGCGGTATGATACACATTTTCTTGTTATTTTGTACTTGTGCTGTTCCTTTTTTACCAGATTCAGAATCTTGATCGGTTCATAGTATAGTTGTGTGACCTCTGGAGGCTGGATCTCCAATCTAGTAGTCAATGCAGAGTAGTTAATGGTAGTGCTCTTATACTGTAATTTAATTCCATTTACTGGCATCAAAGGTGGCATCCGCAGAATGCTCTACAATTCCTTCTTTACCGATTTTGTTTCAAACGATCCGGAAATTTTATGACTTCCGCGAGTACTCACTTATTTTCTTAATGTTGTTGATTAAGCTTGTCGATCGTTTTTACCGAATTGCAAAAAGATCAAAGTGAAATATCTTGCGGAAGAAATAATATAGAGAAAAGTCCAATTTCCTTGTGTCTAATTGAATAATAGACGTTGTGAACAAGCACATTTTGCTCTATGTTAATTCGATTATTGCAAGCTTTCAATAATTTTTTTCTCTACACAAACTTTATTTCGAATGTGGTTAATAACATTACATGGTAATTTAATACGGTTTGATGTTAATGCAAAATTTCCTGTCACTTCTGGAAGTCATTAAAACCACAAAGGGAAAATAAATACTTAATTACCGAAGGAAAAATACAATCGAGGCAAGCCAACTTTACAATAATAAGTAAGCAAACATGTGGGCAACAGCAACTCTGTTTACACCAATTTAAGCTTTCTTGAATCTGAGTGGTTGAAGCTCACCTGGTCTTAATTGGTAAATTGTAAAGTTGGCTTGACTCGGCTGTACAATAGTAACACGGCAGGACATTGTGTGTATCAAAAACACGACAGTGTTTGTGTGCGTAATTCACTTGTGCATGCTCATTGTTGGAGTTGATATTAAGTTTAGTCATCATTTTTCATGGTTGTGTATTAGCAATTAGCATATGAGTGATGCTATTGTATGCCCTTTAAGTACATTGTAATAATTGTAATCATAGACACGTAGGTTGGCCAAAATAGTTAATTATAAAACAGCAAATATTAAAAATTACGCAAAAAGCTTTTCACCAGCACCTTGTTTCTGTCACAAGAAATTGTACTTGACCCCAAAATTACACGTACCTGCGATTTTATATCACACACACCAACACATTTTTGCAAAAATAAGTAACAAATTATGTTTTTCATATATGTATGCACATCCTCACGTAATGTAAAATTCATCTGCAGAAAAGCAATGTATGCATATATGTAATTATCTATAATATCTGGAAGACTATAAAAATTAACTTATTACCTGAAAAGTGCATTTCCCACCGATGTGTACTTTGACAGTTCATCTCAAATTTTATCGGCTAACTGTTGAGAATCAAGTACCAGAATAATATTAAACTGCGAAGTCTCAAGTACTTTTTCCTCGTTCCCAGCAGAGCTTTTTGTAATACTATATGGACACTTAACATATACGTACTACAAGTAGGTAACTGTAGATTCTGTACCTTACAATAGCGTCCCTTTAGAACCTGATTCCTAGATCCAGTTGCCTTGTACTACTTAATTGAGTTGCCAAGACAGATTTTTACATTGGAGGCCACGAGTTACATTATTAATTTCCATACAAAATTTGAAATATTATCATACGGAACTTAATATACATATATGTAATACTACTAATAGAATATTTTTCCAAAAATGACGAAAATCTAACCTGTACATATAAACCGAGATGGATGAAGAGGTTATATTAGCTGTATACTAAATACTATTTAGGCATAGTGGTAAATGTCTCAGTTTCAATGTCCTCAAAGAAAAGTATTACTTCACCATTAGGGTACGTGTCAACCATCATCACTGAAATCTGGCAGAGATTCTGCGTAGGTATATAATAAGTACTTTACAGTCCGTCGTCACAAATACTCAAACTGACTAATTCCCAATAACCATTAGGTATACAACAAATGGGTATGAGGAGGGCATCGTTTGCTTGCTCTTGGGATGCATTTGTGCGTACAAGCTATACATAATTATACTTATAATGTACATTGTATATATTTAGTATGAATGACAAGGTATTTACAATCTATATACATAGCGCGTTATACACATGATACCCTTAATACCTATACCTAAAACGCGTTACATACGTACTAAAATGATATATAAATATTGAAAGTAATATATTCGGACACATGACGTGTGTTTAAGGGTTTGTATTTAACAGCTGTCATTGACTTTGGTTTTTCGCTATTGGTCATTCACTGGGTTGCGATACGTGAATTTCTATAAAATGTGCGATTCTACGTGAGTTTTGTATATGGTTATACATAAACTCGGCGTTCTCACATATTTGCAGTAAACATACAGTACTTGTCCTGTTTTAAACACGATGTAGATGTATACTTATTATACATAACAAGAACTATAAAATTGTGTATGGCGAGTAATGAACCAAAAACGTTAAAAAAATTACGCTTATACTCCGAAATATAGCACCTGTGAGTGAAAACTTTTACCAAATACAAAAATAGTTTTACGACATAAGTATCTCTATACTATTATATTATAGCTTACTAATTACACACAAAAGAACTTGATTTTTTTTATTTAGTTTAAACTTTGAAAATAGAACATTCACAAAGCATATATATTCGTACATGATACCAAAGTCTGGAGCGCTTTTCATTACATAAGAATTTATTAGTTGTAACCTTGTCGGAAGGTTCTCCGATTTTACCGGTGTTCAGTCTCGCGGCGGGAGATACATTACATGTACTCTTACATGTAGTTTCTACATGCAACAGTACAGTATCTACATATAGCGTCTTTATACACTGTACTAATAATATATATGCGAAACTGTATTATAACAGATGATGTTGCAGAAACGTACTTGTATAAAGAAATTCTCGCGTCCTATTGTTCATTTTTCAAATTGCTTGCACTGTACACAGCGCAGTATTGCAGTCACACGATATACTATTTTGATTATGCAAGCCACATGTAGTTTTGAGGAGGCTGACAAACTGCTGGAATTCTTGGAATTGACAGAGAGGCATAGAAATAAGAAAGTAGGAAGAATGATGGAAAGTACTTTTTATGTGTGTAGTTTATATTTAGTATATTTAACCTTTGAAGTGATCCAGAATGTAAAAATGTCACATCATATATGCTCAATTCATATGAGACTTTTTTTTATTCCCAAGCATTATTATTATTTTTTCGGTTTATAGTAGAGAGGTGTTTAAGTGAAAGAAAACTGATATTGCACTTTGTATTGTATCGTTATTTTCCTTTGAATATACATATGTTATTTTTAGAATATAATAATAATAAAAACAAGGTATGTACATATTAGCCAGTTAGCTTTTGTACAGCGCTGGATAGAGCTCTATATTAATCTGATATAGCTATATTTAAGCTATATTGAAACTGCAAATACTTATACGAGAACTTTGTGTGGGAAAAGCAACAGTTGTTTCTGTTTTACCTCGCGATAAAAAGATACTTTGAACGGCACTATCGGAATCTTTGACATGGAAAAGGGCACAGTACTAAACATTTTTCTAACAGAAACAATATTTAATGTACAATATTATACCGGTGACAACTGTACTTTAACATAATACTTAAGATTTACATATATTAATTATACTATATAAGTACTCTCGTATATGCCAACATTATACACGTAATTTGATTTAAGACACTTCTATATATTAGCTGTAACACATTAATTTTAACGTGTGTAAAATTATAAATAACTATATACTCCTAAGTACACAAATAAACCCTATACATATTATTTATGTTTTTTGGTGAACGCATTCATGTACCTAAAAGTTCTTAAACTACACAAACTTTAAATATCATATGTATAAATACACGTTTAAATCGTCTGGTGCATATTAATGTTATTAGTGGATACAAATTAAAACTGTCGTGTGGATAAGAGTCTATACTTCTCTGATTAGTGTTAGATGTACTTATAATTACAAGAATATTGAATCCGACACATGTACGGTTGACTGTACTAAATAAATAGTACAGTGTACCAAATGTAATAATTATAGGCTTGGTTTTCTCCGTACAGCTTGTTTACTTTGGTACACACGTTATTCAACTCAAAATCATTTTGATGGGAATCAGCTTTTTCGAAATAGTTGCAGTTCAGTGAATCATGTTTCAATTTAACAAATTAAAACTTAACATTTATTTATTTTCCAAATTATTTTAAGTAATGGCCCTTGAAATTTCGCCCTGAAGTTTATTTAACTGTTATTGTTTTTGCTTTTGTTAATTTCTGCATTTCACTTTACTGAAGTAAGACAAAAAAACACGCTACTCACCCTACAAATAAGCGTTCACAATGTAAATTTCCAAGTTGACGTAATCTTGTCATCGTTTCGAATATAGTTCAATTATTACTTTTTCAGGGTATTTTTGTCGTAGAACTAAAGTAATTGTTGTAGTATAATTATATGTAATTATGTTCTTTATTTTATACATAAGAGTTAGGAGTCTTCAAAGTGAATTCGTTTGTTGTGCCATATTTTGTGGAAAAGCTTCTCAAACGGTTTATTAATAAAGGTCGTGACTTCTTGACACATATGGTCTTATTTGACATTTCGTTGGGAGTCCAGGGCGGAGGACATCATTTTGGTGTGACGTGGTCGGAATTAAAATATACATATAATGCCGCGAAGGGACGCATTCCGGAAGTTTGGACAGGTTGTTGATGCATTATTGTATAGGTTCATAAAAACAAGTCCTTACTTTATAGCACTATGTACATATGTAGAAAATATTGTGCAAGGCTTGTTTGAAACGTTTTGTTTTTCGATGATGGCTCGGGGATAATTAGGAATACCCAGAAAACGTTATCAAAATAATTCCACCGACCTTTGAAACTATCAGGAAATGCTTAAAGTTTTAATGCAATGGACTTGACTGTGGTAAAAGCGGAGCCGGAACAGGGATTCAATGGAGAATATTCCACGTGGAGAAAGTAATCCTTTCATGTGTTTGGGAAAGATTAATTGCACGTGTGTGGAGAAAGAATCTTCCTACGCGTACTTATAGGAATGAACGTTCCCATACGTACTTATAGGAATGAATATTTGCGCGTGTACTTACGAATGAATATTGCCATGTGTTCAGGAAGGAATATTTTCATGAAAGCTGGGAACTCTATGTTTTGCCATTGAAGATACATACATGACATTCATAAGACGTCAACAATTTCATATATGAAAATCAAAAAATTCCGACCAGAATAAGTCTGCCTGCACTCTATGCAAATTGCCCTCCGCCTTTGACTTCTAACAATATAACAGTATTCTCAATGTCAATAAATGATTTTTTGAATTGCCTGTAAATATATAGATATTAGCCTTTGATGTATAAAAAAAGGGAAAAATCCCTCTACATATTATATATGAGAGAACTTTGACTTGGGACAAGAGGAAAAGTTACATAGTCATCCTAAAACTTCTTTATTATTTATAAAACATATTTTCAGTGTACAAAGCACATTTATTATGTTTATTTCGTCAAAAAAGTGTGCTGAACGTCAACTGTCGAGATTGCAAATTCTGATAGCTGATAATGATCAGATGCATTCAGTCCGTAGAAATGACCATGACTCTGATCCGAACTCACTCCCTTATCGCGTTGGTACATATACTTATTAACTAGTTTTTACTCATATTATTTTTTATACTTTTACACGCGATTCCCCATGTATAGTTCTATAAATCGAACAAACAAGTAATAATAGAGGTTTGGACATATGCAAGTGTAACTTGTAACCGATGAAACGCTCTCATATGGAGTTTCGGTTTGAAAATTCAAGTCCCGATATATATTACAAATGCTTAGGCATCTTCTGTTAAAATGATGTAAAATGATTTACCGGAGTCTGATCCGATATCCACAGAGCGTATATATACGAAAGCAAATACTTGTATGTAAATATAGTAAGTATAATATATATACACACAGATGTGAGACCACATAAACACAAATGTATGACTTGTGGAAACCGGAAATAATTTGGCATAATACTCATAAATACGGTGATTCGTGATGCTCGTTCGACGTTGTAGTTATTATTTATTTATTAAAACATTTACACATATGATGTTGCTATATTTTACGAAATGAAATAAAAATAAAACTTGAGATAATGTGTACATTAATTTTACGATAAGGTTTACTGTAATAATAATAATTATTCTTGTTGATAATATTATATACAATATATGTATGGACATGTAGTTGAAAACGTATCAAATATTGTTTTTTGTATATCTTGTATCGTTATATACTTAAATGTATAACTTAAAAAGTCTTACAAGCATTTACTCTCATGTCAGTAATTTATTTATTCACTTGTGACTAGGTTGTTGGGAATATTTCTACATCTGTGTTACATTTGGTCATATATATGTACAGCTGATTCTAAAACTTGAATATGATGAAACAATGTAATTTTTAATAAAAAAAACTACACACACAAGACGGAAAAACAAATTATTATAATACAGAATTTGTTGTATTTTCGCAACGCATTTCTGCTTGTAATGATCTAATATTATTGTTAATAATAATTAATTACCTGAAATGAACAACCTTATCTGTACACTGATGATTATAAGATGAGCAGAATATACTGTATTTTCAACTTGCCGTTTACAAACGAAAAGTAAAAGCTGGCTCTTTTCTCCATAATCCTAAAAACTTCAGCGTTCTTTTTTATTAGCTGCATAACTTTTATTGTATATTAGCACCATTCATCACATAATTTTTCATACTCCGAAAGCATACGTCTTGTTTTATAAGTATATACATAATATCATATTATATCATACCTTACTAAATTAGTGCATCCCGGATTAAAATTACTGGAACACCTGATTAAAAGAGTCATGTCATAATTAAAATAAATCGATCTACGAAATTAACTGATCTAAAAAGTACTTATTTCCTAATTAAAGGGAATCATTTCGCATCTTACATACTCATACAACATTGCCCAGCATTGCAGCGCTACCTTAAATATGTGAAATTTCATAATCCCGCTCTGCGGGGAACCATAATTTAATTATGCTGTAAGTGTAGAAAACGTTTTCATCTACCTAATCATATCTATAGTTAAGTACAGGTAATTTTTAAGTATAACTTGGAAATCATGATCTTAACATGGCTTAGAGTACTGGCCTAAGTAAGTATGTGAAGACAGAACGTGTCCATACATATGTGCAACAAAATGAATTACATGGTACTCCAGGGAGTACAACTTTTGAAGTTCATGCTTGAAAGGGATGCGGGATCCCTGGGAAACGAAGTAGAAAATTCTGAGGAAAGTAAACTAGAAAGTTATTTTTAAAGGCGAGTAACTTGTGCGTCATTTGAGTTCATAGGAGTAATAATTTTATGGCCGTTAGTTAAATTCTTCTCTACAACTTGATTGTTAGGGCTGGAGTCAGTTCCCACGTCATCATGATACTTGTCTGAAACGTACTTGTACCTTGAGGCCATCAGGGAAAAAATCACAGTATCGATCAACATCAGCGAGGCAAATATTAAGAACTCGGTGGCCTTAAATAAATATTATAACATACTTTAAAAAATTACAAGGGCAGGAAAAGATACTGGTATAAATAATGGCTAATATAATTCATGCAAATTTATACAGTATTCATCATTTTAGAAAAGCATTACCTGCGACCTATGCCCTTTATTCTGAGCAGCAATGATAACCAGGAGATTGCCCGTCGCATTCGTTAAGTGCCAGCAGGACTGGAGAACGCTCTTCATACTTGTCGGGGCCTGGTAATTTAATAATGTTTTTTACATGTTACCACTTAGCGTTTCCATGGCTTCCATAACACACACGCCAAATTCAACTGGTTGTGAAGAGGCAACAGTTTGCATCGTCGCTCATAGATTAGCGGTATCCACGCATCTCTTATCTTTATACATACATACACACGTCAGCACCTCACTTCAGCTCATGTTAGGTAATACCTCCCCTGCTCTTTAGTCTTTCATAATCTACAAATCAAACTGGCTTTCTACTTTTTTTCCGTCTGTCTTAAGACCCTTCACTTCCCGACCTAACAAACTAAAAACCGCCCGCTATTGACATCCGCAGCAAAAAAGGTAGACTATTTAACGATCCGCAACTAAAAACCGTTCGACATTGAGATCCACAAATAAAAATCGTTCAATATAGAACTCCGCAACTAAAAACCGTTCGATATACGGATCCACAACTTTGAAACCGTAACTATCGAAATAAATGTATAACTATACAAAAACTGTATAGGTACATGCTACAGTTGCACGGCAACTAAAAACAGAGGAAAGTAAAGATGTAGAAGGTGTGAGGAGTTGTTGTGGAAACTCAACACCGCGATACAAACTGATAGGCTCTCACGATAGATTATTGTAGATTGTATCCATTTCACTTCTTCAGAGCCAGGTAATAAGGATGAAATTACAGCCCGTGTGTGTATAACCTAGTGGACTACACATGGGATGGAAAAGTGGGTAAGACCCACGAGTCTGGGAAAGGAACGGTTCTTGATATAACCTTGATATTGCATTATAATATCACCGTCAGCCCGCTGACTCTCCACAACGCAAATACGTGTGTGTAGGATGTGAGCTGGGTGAGTGAGTGAGCGAAGTGAATTCAAAGTCAATGTCATGGAGCCGAAAAAGAAATCGATGAGATGTTGCGTCTCGTAATTTACTTTCTTCACTTTCCCTTACCATATGGCCTGTTTTCCGTAGACACGCATAAAAACGTGATCCTCACTCCCGGCTAAAGATTCTTGTTGTATTCTCTCATAAATACACAATACCTGTAGCCTGCTGTGTGCAGAGAGACACTACAAAATTCGCATGCTAAGACTCTCATCCCATGCATCCTCCTCAACCGATTGGCTTGTAAACAACCTTCACTCTCTTTTTGTACGTACTCTTTCCCATTCTTCTGTTCTATGTGTGTGTCTGCCTATGTGCTTTTCTCCGGGTCTATGCGCTCTCTGACTTATTCAGATCATGTCTTATCTCCTGCCACTTGTGTACCTTTATTCTTTCCCCAAACGTCTAAACGGGAGATTCAAAGGCAGGATATCAGGGAAATTCCTTGTAAATCCCCACGTGGATTTTACACATTTTTTATATACGGGAATAGTTGTATGTAATATTGTAATCTTGGAAAAAAAAACAAATCTCTAATACTTAAAACCAACTAGAGCGTAAAGGGTTATTAAACTGTTATAGAATTAGTAGGTATGTTGCCCCCTTGTAGTCAATTATTTTGCTGTTATTTTATTTAGCGCCACAATATCTTCGTAATTAGCATCATTTGCTGAGCTGAACATGAAAACATTTTGCTCGCTGATGGAGCCAATTCCCGAGAATTCCTACTGCGTCAACAACATTTGCTTGTTTGTTGTGTATGTAGTAAACATAAAGTATTTCACTTCAAAAACGAAAAGCCTTCCATTCGGGTGAGCAGGCATCTCGAAAAACATTGCATAATCTCTTGCTGTATTTACGGTAGTACGATCTTTACGTAAAATGCTCATAGCGCTTTGAAAGTTTATTCTTTAAGCACAATATTACGAAAAATATACGAGCCTTTGATACTGTGCTTAAAAATAATCTTCGGAGGTTCACCCTGTAACACTCCGTTAACTAAATGTATCTTGAAAAGTTCACAATTTAATACTAAAAAAATCACCCAAGGGAAGTTCAAAAAAGTTTATAAAAAAATTCTGCATCATAAGTTCGCCATTCTAGACGCACAAAAGTTGCTTCTCTTTTGAAGTTCACCAGGCGTCTCAAAGCATTTATAATCGAGGGAAAGTCATACCAGCCTTATTCCAGGCAATGTGTCTTTTTCACTGCACACACATAAATCCGAAAAATAAAGCCAATATATCATATTTATCCAAACTGTGCATCTTGAGCTCCGAACCACAACATGAGGCACGACATTGCAAAAAGATAAAGAGATCTAGTTGTGTGGACAAGCGTTTGGGCTGGCAAAAATGTAAATTTTGCCGTCCTCTCTTTTTCGATATCTATACAATAATAATCTATAAAATTTAAATTCATTATGGTATTTAATATAATCTACAAATATAATTTTATATTATGGTCTAAACCATTGAGGCCCGAGAAAAGCCCAAACGGTGTGCATTGTTGTTGCACAGTCTTGTACATGAACTAAAATAATTACAAACTGCCAGAGCCGAATTTGCCATGGCTGGGCTCGTTTGATCCAAATAATTATAGGAGCTTAGGCAAGACTTACTTCAGTAAAGGAAAACTCCATTCCGGAAATAATGAACAAAATTTCAGCCCAGGCCATGACTAAATATTGGGGAAGAAGCCACAGCATATGAACGTCATTTGGTGGAACCACCGTCACAACTTGATCCTGAAATGTAGAATTCCATGGTAAAGCTGGGCCTCAATGCGTTCAGCGAGGTTGCATACATATGTGCAGTAATATTTACTTATTGTTCATAATTATATTTACTCAAAATTCATTACCTCCACGATGTGATTTTCTTCATCCTTGTTGCTCAACACTACAACATAATTCCCCCCGATTTCAAATTGTAAGTAGTGATTACTAGAACCTTCAGTGTTTGATGTTCCTGTAGTATTACTTGATGATTCCTCTAATGGAACTATTTGGTACCTACGAAAATTTATAATGAAGATTCCAATGTAATTAATCGCTAAATTATGGCAATATTCCAACCTTTTTTGTAATTAAATCGGCAAACGTACATATCTGGGGGAATCTCGAGAGACTTCGAGAAGCCGTTGGAGGCATCCAATGTCAGCAAATATCTCTTGTATCCTCCGCGGCTAATTACCTCGAAGCTACGTTGGAGTCCATTCGTGGAATTTATATCAGGTCCTTGCAAGCCATTGAGATTCACAACCCTGTGGAGTATCATACACCAAGGTTACAAATACAAAAATTACTGGTCAAACAAAATATCAGTTTTATCCTGCAGCACTGGTCAAAAGTAAACACCAGGGCATGAATTAAAATTCTCATGCCCAATTCTCATGGTAAATTAATATTATAATTAACTTAAACATGTGTTCTGGTTATAAAACGATGGACGTTCACATCCGACAAACTTACAAACCACATAGATCAAGCTTTGAACAAGTCATCAGACGAACAATCTAAACTTGAAAGTTTCAAAAATAGTATTGAAAAAAAGTTTTTGCTTTGAATACGAGTATTTTAGATACAAAAAGCAACTTTACAAAAATACATTGATATCATACTACAAAGCTTTCAGAATAATACATCTGCAAATATGTTGCAAAAATGTATTTTCAACGATTTCGCAAAAATACTACAATAATATGTTTTTTGGAAAAACTTGCGAAAACTTTGAACGACTTTAGGTAAACAGGAACGACCTGACGTTGACGTCAATGATCTCCTGAAACCAAAATAAAACATTGGGTTACAAAAACCACGCCAAATATTTCCGCAAGTTTCCTCAGGCTTATTTGATGTTAAAGCAATAGCTTCTTATAGCAAATTTACTTTTAGTACTTTGATCATAAGGGGAAAAATTTTGATCTTTAGAACATCAAATATTATCTAATTAAATAAAGTAAAGCACTGATTTAATATTTTCCGACAGGAATGAAGTAAACGGTGTGTCTACATTCCATGTAGAGAAACAGGTAATCGGAGAACAAATAAATACACATGTCTGGAAGCGTGTGCTAGCTATGTGCTTTTGAATTAAGCTCTGTCCCCAACAGGAAAAATGCAAGCATGACGTAAATTGGCTTGCAAGCTTTATGAGTACCTTCCTTTGTGAGCATTGTAATGGAAGTGCCGAGTTAGATCTTAGTAATTCCATTAAAATGGAACTTAATCATGTCTTTTGTGAAAAGAACAGCAAGAACTGCTGACTGGAAACTATTAAAATGCATGAACATTTAAACAATACGGAGAATAAAGACGGAACGGACTTGCAAAATATTTCTTCAAAGAAACTATAATGTAAATGTCAAGATCACAGTTCACTCATTTCATTTAAACCTTGGACGTCATACATGAGACACGGCTTAAAATGTCTCATTCTCAGTTACTATATAGACGGATTACAATAATAACTATTAGCTACAAGGTACTCCTGCACTGCACTTAATTAATGCCCGGCAGTGAGGAACTACACCTCCATGCTTCATATTCTGAGAATCAGATACAAACTTTGTATACTTATAAGTATACATATAAGTATACAACGTATACATGTATATATACGGTTTTTCAACATGAATCTTCCATTTGGAGGAATTCGATCATCTACTGTACGAAAGCTTGATTATGCAAAGCTAGAGTATCTATGTTAAATGCCAGCATTGCCAATTCTGTCAGTGTCAATGCTGGGGCAGCAGTTCTGTGCATGTGCATTTCCCATGCTTTTAATAATGAAGATCTTCCCAGAAAAACATTTACTTTGCAATATTTAGCTTGAATAAAACATGGCACGTGTAATTATTCATATGAACTAGACCTACTGGACGAAATTATAATAAGTTGCTAAATACAACAAAAATAACACTCAAAATTGGAAAATAATGGATATACTTACATAAACAGCAATTGAATGGACGACTAAATAAAAATGATTTAAAAATTGATAAATGCAAAATACCCTTAAAATTTGGCAAATACGACAAATGTAATAATTTATACTCTGTAAACGGGAAAATTAATACATTACAGTCAAATTTAATAAATAAATGAGAAACTGCTGTAAAAATTCACTACAGTATGTACAGAAACTGAAAGCAAATAGTCCTATTCACAAATTGGAACCTTGATTAAGTAGTCACGAAAACTTTCGTAGGAAAAAGTTAGCAAATTAATATCCTGGAAATTTTTCAGGGTCCAGGAGATCAGAAAAAGTTGTAATAATTAACGCAAGACTTAGCAGGTAGTTTTGCAAATTAAATCTCTACTAATATAAATTCTCGGTACAGCCGTAATACATCATTCTGGGAAATTTCTGATCTGTGGTTCATCAAATCAAGAACGAAGTACTTACATGTTGAGAGTGGAGGATTAGTATCTCGCTGTATACTGATGACGTCCCCACTTAATACTTCCCTTCAAAAGAAATTCGTGAGAAGAGGTTTCTCCAATCTTCCTCTCTCTCTCTCTCTCTCTACCTTTCTCTCCGTCTCCTTTAATACTCCCGTAGTTTCCTTTTGAAATCATAGTTTAGCCGTAACTATTTTATCAAGCCAGAACCAATAAGCTTTTATCTTTGTTTACGGAACATGTACTGTCTACATTTTTTAGTTGATCTGTGCTCGAGTTTAGGGGATCCGTCTACAGTGTCTACACGTCTAAAATGGAGCTGCCGCGCTGTCTGTGAATTCTACATATGCCGTTCCCACAATTGACGTCAGGGATTTCTCCGTAGAACCCTAAAACCATGAAGTTTTAATTTGTCCTCATAACTCATATGAGCTTTATTAATCCTGTGGAATCAAGTCCTTGGCGTCACCATCGACTAGAGTACCACAACTACTAAAAGCATTTCGCATTAAATATTCTTTGATGGTCATTCTACTTACATAATTGCGACATGATGAGTGCTCTCCGATTCCATACCTTATCTATCTATCTCAGCTGTCCAAAAATTAAGCACCGACGGAAATATAATTATTTCCACACACGCCCAATGAATTGGTGATGAAGTCGACAACCACTCCGGATAACTCAACATTCAGTCTTAACATTCATCCTGCAGATCAACTTCAACTTTTATACTCTTTAGACCAACCTAATTGGTCAGCTTGTCATTGGTCAACTTGTCATACATGTATGAGTGTCCCGGGGCATTGTAACTCCAGAATCACTTTCCGGCCCCAAGTCTGGGCCTAATTGATTGTGTGTTTCTCTAGCTGACCTTGATTCACAACCATGCGATGGATTTTTCTTGTCAAGATACAAACTTTTCTACTTTCCACAATGTAAGAGAAAGTCTAAGAAATTGCGTGAAAAATCTCCGGGGAAAAACTTTTTTGATCACTGAACAAAATTGAAATAAAATCCTAATTAAGAATTGATTCTCCCAACATTACAAAAATTCTATAATCTCCAATAATTAATACGTGTAAAAGTTTTATAATCTGGAAGCTCTATGAAAACATTTCCCATGATATCCAATCAGTAAGACAAAACTATAATCACCTATAATTAAAAAAATTAAGAAAATTAAAAAAAATTATTAGATTTTTTTTAAATTCTGCAATCTACTGCCTGTTTGATATTGAGTAACATTTCAATAAAAACTAAAACGATATTGCATGGTGAACT
Organism: Lipothrix lubbocki; assembly: GCA_034696945.1. Classification (NCBI taxonomy): domain Eukaryota; kingdom Metazoa; phylum Arthropoda; class Collembola; order Symphypleona; family Sminthuridae; genus Lipothrix; species Lipothrix lubbocki. The sequence continues at coordinate 18,569 of JAQGAK010000457.1, read as the reverse complement.
TCGGCTTTCAAAAAGGAGGTAATGTACGTAAATGTCAAGGGTAAGTAATTGAACTGCATTTGTACAAATAAGATATTTATCGTGTTATTTATAAGTTAATATTGGAGCTCCTGTACCAATGTATGTATTACCACAACTGGTCTTCTTGGATCTCGTTTCTTTAAAATGTCAAAAGATGTAGAGTGTATCACGTGTCCAATTATTATTATTATTGGAATTACTTCCTCCTCAGCAGTAACAAGACGGACAATGTTATAGAGTATCAACATCTATTGAAAGTCATTATAATAAATGACTCCAATATGAAATATGACCACAGTATGGTTAACCAATCCTACGAATTTCCCCGTTAGGACAAAGGCTGGACATAGTGGACATGTAAATGGTTTAAGTCCTAAATTATCCGTATCAGACCCCAGCTTGTGCAAGCTATCTAGCTATTCTTTACAGGTTAGATCGTTAAAATAATTGGTATAAGCCATCGTGGGTGTTAATATCCTATCCCCGGTTACATTTCACTAAACAACATGTTGCATAACGTGTGGACGGAATATCTAAATTTATGTTTTGAATAATAACAAAAATAGGGATGATGACGTCGGAAATATTTTTGATAATATTAATGTCACTATTTCAAGTAATGGGATTGCCAGTTTATAAATAGAGATAAATACGACAAACGTCGAAAAACTAAAGAACGAAACACAATCAAAACAATGAGATCTATGAGCAAGCATCGAAAAATAAGAAATAAAATAAATAATACAAAGCATTGATTAAATTAAGACAAACCCTTTGTTTGCACATTTAAAAATTCAAGATCTAACCTGATTTTTGCAAAGCCTTCTTTGGATTTCTCGATGTCCTCCGCCACTGCCAGAGGATTAATTTGAAGTTTCAGAGTATTTGGATTGAACGACACGACGACAGTCTGAACAACTCCAGGCTGAGTAGCTAGGACTCCCAGCCAAGAGGGTTGGCTGTCATTTAAAAATCCATTTAATTGAGCATCTTTGCCGGCAGGGATTGCAAAGCAATCCGAAGTATCGTTGGAATCCGTGGCAAAATGGAGGGTCAAATTTCGTTGCGTAATTGAGTGTAAAATAAGGCTACTGCTGGGTGCAACAGTCTGGAATCCATCCTTGTAAATAGCTTCTCGGGAATGCTGCCCCATATAAACACTCAAATGACACGGCAAAGTGTTAATTATATTCAAATGGGTCTCCGCCGATGCCGGTTGTGGCACGAAGCTATGCTGAAATTTAAACACAGTCGACCGTGAACATGATGAGGTAAGTACACGTATTGTATGTATAATCTACACATATAATAAGGATAATAATATAACAGCACACATTTCATGATTACTTCTTCAATGAACATTCTATTACCATAATACATGGACTTGTATGTACTATGTACTTGTTGAGAAATATGTTTAACATCGTATCGTCGAGCTATTTACACCGAGCACGAGATTTAATTGCTATTCCCGGAACACATCCGTTTTATACGAGATGGTAATCCTTTAAGACTTGTAAGATCGACCACATAACAGAATAAAATCTTTGCTACTACTTTTAGCATATCAAACTATTTTCACAATCTATTAAGTACAAATAATAGAATCAGCATGCTCCTCCTTGGTCTCATACAAAACAATTGCATAATGTAAACAAAAATAGCAAATACTCAAGTCGGGGCTTTTAATTTGATTGAGAGAGGACCTGACCTTGGCATTTACATATCAATCGCTAGTATATATGTGCAAATAGAGCCCCACAGGTGCACATACTTGCACTCATGTTTATTTTTAGTGACGGAAGTAAAAGCTATTTTCTCGCTATCTCACTCATCTTATTGCTAAACAATCAACCGAAGCCTCGGAGCTGTTTATGTATATGCATTATTATTATCGTATTATTATAAGGCCGAACATCCCAACCTTGGACAAATTGCTTGTTTGATTGTTTGTTTACTAATTAAATGCATGATACACATAAAAGGCAGGAGAGACTGTAGTTTCCAACGGAAAGGTCAAAATGTGGCAAACAAATCCAGCCAACACTTTCCTCTATTTGAGAAAATGAAAATTCCTTCGCTCCTGCCTCATTTTCTACCCTCATCTGTCAAGAAAGACTAGCTCATGAATAGCACGTTTGCAATTATGTATATACGGCAAATGAGAAAAACTTCGAAGCGTTCCTTGAACCAAATATTGACAGACGAGTATCTACATACATTAAGTTAATAGCCATACTTTCTATTATTTAGTTACATAGTCTTAAGACTCGTAATGTATAGCACAAGTAGGATTTTAACTTAACTTCCCAATCTATTGGAATTTGCAGTGTTGCTTGTATTTATATTTTTGCAATGGTATGTGAAACCAGTTCATTTTTAGCTGGTGCTCAAAGCAGCACATCTACAAAAGTGTATAGAGCATTAATAAGGGGAGTCGAAAGAACCATAAATACTCGAAATGACAGTAATTATTCATGTTTTAAACGTAGACAATTCTTTCAATTTCACTCAACATTAGCAAATCAAGTATTTTTAGCTTCGCTATTTTTAGCTGAGTTAATCATAATCCTTAATATAGTATTGAGGAAAGTAGCCTGAACTGAATCCACCGCCCACAATATGCTCGCTAAAAATTTTACTTTGGTTTTATTCCGCTTTAATTTTGCTTTAACGACGACAGTTGAAATACTAGTAATTCCCAAGTATATTTAAAAAAGTTGAGAATTCTCAAGGCCTCAATGTACATCCCTTTGTACTTTTCGGTAGCTCTTTCCTGCTTTGCAGGTAACAGTCACAAATTTCACACGATTGACGTTGTGGAGGACCAATTTGCATGTTTTTACAGTATTGCTAATTGTAAGTATTGCGTTTTTATTTGTTTCATTTGTGTTATTTCATTTTTTATTTGTTCTTGAAAGATGGGCGCTAATTGAAAAAATTAAGTTAAGATAATTGAGGTATATTTTTAAGTAATTATATAAAGGTTTTAAACTTCTAAACAAAGAATTTAGCAAAAATTAATATTATATACATACACGGACAGAGTCAATACGACGAAGTCTCCAGTGCGACTAGCTGGAATTGAATGGTTTGGCTACGTCTTTCAAAGAATTTATCATGCATGTGTATATAAATTCTTAGAAGCTACAGCGAGGATCTCTACAAGCTCAGGGCAACAGCTTGAGTGGGAATTTCTAGAAATTCTCTATTGATTCTGTTGCTATATACGTCAGTCGGTGAATTAATAAGTACCTGGCAAGTGTTGCAGAAATGAGCCTACGGAGGTAGAAAATATACGGAGACGTAACTACAAAGAGAAAACTCCCGGGGCCTTTTACATAAATGCAGTGGTCGTCCTTATTATGCAATTTTAATCAATATAGAGGGGGTGTTGAATGTAGCTAACCTTAGGTTAGAACGAGGGGCATCTAAAGAATAAAATTTCAAAGGCCGGCAAAAGAATTTGTTGAAGACAGCGAATCTCTTATGCATTCAGACGCGGGTACTATTTTTAGTGTTCACAGGTTAGATACTTGTATACAGTAACGCTTAGAGGAATTCCGAAAGGTGAATAATGTAAGGGTGTACACAAAAGACTAAATTCTAAGTCGATAAATTGTTGCTTTTCGTTGCTAAGCTATTGTTAGTGTTGAGTAACGGAAGCCCTGTCATTAAATGCAGAGGCTATACCTTCAGAGCTTATAATGATGGTATAAATAATTTACGTCAAATTTTCTTTGACCTTTATACGCGCGTGACAATGACTGGCGAATGAAGGATTTTAAATTAATTCGTACAAATTTAACTTTAATTAGTTCGAATTTCGCATTAATCAGTAATTACGAATTTTGCATTAATGAGTACTAATTTCGCATTGTGTAAACACGTGCATTTTTTAATTTGTCACCTACGTTTTCATTAATTCAATATGTACCCATGTAAATTCCAACTGAAAAGGAAGCATCAGGCGAGGTTAGACTCTAAAATCAATAGCCATAATTTAAATTTTAATGATGTATAGTCCTGTTTATTACAGTGCAAATTTTGCAAATGGAGTAGATTAGTTTGAAACTCTCGTTGTTACGTCGAAGTCAGTTTTATCTACAGGTAAGCTTAGATTTTAATTAAAATTAATTAATTAAAACATATACGTGGAAAAACTTTACAATTAAAACAAATCTGTAACAATAGATAAAACTTTCAGGTTCAATGTCTTGCAAAAAAGATCGCATAATAAAAACAGCATAGTGCCGGGGGTTAATTGCGAAGGTTTAATCTTTCTTCCTCCTGAGAGAATTACTTAAGATTAACGAAAAACTTTGCCTTCTACACATATTCCATACTCCCGCATGTATATTTTTATAAACTCTCACGCACAAACTTGAAAGTATATAACTATTGAGTAGAGAAACCTTGGGGGGTTTTAAGTACGAATACAAATTGCAAAGATTTGGTTCTCAAGTAGAAGAGGAAATTACTGACGAACCTTTAGGAAATTCTTTTTGGCTAAAATTCTAAACAAGACGTCGTCCGAATAAAACATTATTTTCTGTAAATAGTAATGAAAAATGCCCGACCGGTGGAGAAAATTCCAATTTGCCAAAGGAATATGCAAGTCAAGAAACAACTTAATGTCGTTTTACTATAGTCCTATGTACACTTATATAGTCATTTTAATCATATACATACTCTTGTCTAAATACGCAGGGGAAGCGATTTTATATTGACGTTATTAGCTTGAATTCTTATTGTATGCTTTGCAATTCATTTGGCATTCAAGCATATTTTGGCTTGTTCCCAAAGAATCCATTCAACTATTCATTTGAGTCCGCATTCTGAGGGCTCTTTCTTTGACGAAATGAAAGTGTGTGGGAGTCCCGCTATAATTACCTGCGTCAGGCACGTTTTCAAATCTTATTTCCTTTCCATAGCATATTTGGATAACTTATGTCTAGAATCTATTATTCTTTTTGTGTCGCCATAATTCCTTGGAATCTCAGTCGGTGAAATATCGAACTGAAATGTATTCAGATCAAACTTCGGGGAAAGGAGACCGTGGGAACTGTCAGGAAAGATAACATGATCTAAAATTTCGGTCTTCCGACTCCCAGCAAGTGTTCTATATACTCACATATATTCTGCGTATTATACATAAGGTCATACAAAGTTATACATCTTCGATGAAGATGCAGTGAGCTATGACTGTATAGGTACCTCCATTTGAACCTTAAAAAGCAAGATATGTGATGTCCACCCGGGAATTTACATACATGTTAACTGGTGGCGGATATCCCACTTGGCACTTAAAAGGAGTAAATAGAGGTAGCCCACCTTACATCCTCGCCGACAATATAAACATAACACTATTACACACCTGCAAACAGACATAATACACAACCCCAAACAATTCTAAAATCTTGCCAAAAGTTCAGTGTGGAGAAAGCTAATAATCATGGGGAGAGCATGTTTTCGTGTTGTTGTTACAACCTGAAAGATGATACTTACTACTGCTTGCACAACAGGTTTCCCTTCATGTCGTCACCACAATAATCAATATCAACCAGAGATGATAATGGCATAAAAAGATATAATGAGTTTTGTGCCGCATCTCATCAAATGCCATTAGCCTTGACTTGAAAAGTTGAATGTGATGGAACGAGTGTCCATTTACGAATACGTTGTATTGCAATCCTCACCATAGTGGACCATCGTAATTTCATTTTATATTTGTAGTAAATATTTAATATAGAGAATTATTAATCTCTTGGTTATTTTCCGTAGTATTCTATCCTTTATATAAGGTTAAGGTATGACGCACACGATTATATCAACGATTTTATTACTTGCAAGATACTAATGCTTGAATGCTCTAGAAAAGTCTTTTGCCACGTCATTGTACTCATCTCTATACCTAGTTTTTGGAATTGTGAGATCACAAAAACCATACATACCTCAATCCGCATTTCAATATAGCCGGCAAGGAAGAAGGACAAAGCTGCAAAGAGGCCGCCGACACTCATCCGCTGGAGAGGTCTCCGGAATATATTGCACTTCCGTAGCAACGGATAAAAGATAGTCTCAAAGATCGGGATGAATGTGAACATTAGAATGGCGTTAGCTACCTGTAAAGATGACACCACATGATCAATTCTCACACTCACGAACCCAATGACACATGGCTGCTGGTGCAAAAAGCTGGACTGTAGCTGATGCACAACCACATAACTACATAATAAGCTGCTCAGGTATTTTGATTAACTACACTATACAACATAGTTGCACGATCAATTGGGAGTTTCAGGGTAGGTGCGAAATTCCAGTATTGATTTTCTGGGAATGCAGTACTAGATGATGATGATGAAAGTACAAGGTAACAGAAACCTTACCTGCATTTGGTCCGGCTTGATGGTGTATTTTCCTAAATTGCCATTCATTCTTGTTGCTTGCAGAGTCCATCGCGAGCCCTGTACACAGAAAAATTTAGTGAGCATTACACAAGAGCATGACAGTATATAGTCATAAAAGGTCTATAGTTTCCTGGAACTGACTCTAATAGCTTATAATATGAAGCATTGTGTTGTAATTTTGTAATATTATACTTCATACGAATATACGAAATTCATATTATATTTCCGCATGGCAAATAATTCCGCTTACAGCTACGTACTTCTAAGAGTACATGTGTAAACATACCAATTGCTCATATAGAGCCCAAAACATTGGAACAGGAACGTAATAAATAAGAACTCTTAGAAGTCCTTTTGTGTCTTGAATTAATTGTTTGTCAAACTTGCTGCCCTGGTAATCAGCATAGTCCACCCAGTGTTCCTTGTCTGTTGAATCCAGGGACTGTTGTTTCTTCTTGTGAATTCGTCGCTGGGAGACAGCATGCTGGAAAACAGTGAGCACACAGAGATGCAGAATGTAATGACCATTACTGGAAATAAAGCTGCTGGACGTACAGAGGATTGAGGATGCAATAAAACTGGTATTATTTATTGTGAGAGTACAAAAAGGAGCCTTTTGTGTATGGAAGTATAGAACTTTGAAAGCATTAGAACTCACAGTCATGCATTGAGCTACTCGTAGGATAATATTTTCCTTGGGTTGATTAATTTTGTACATCGGTTTTCCCGAGATGAATATCCCTGAAAGTCAGAACAGCGAATTGAGAAGATTTATTGTTCCCACCTAGATCCCATCCCAGACTATCAACTGAATGAACATTGTCGTCTCCCGGAATCAACAAAAACGTTTACAGGAACACAGAGCGGGACAAAAGCGAAGGCGTAAGTTGTTTTTACATACATACCAACGGCAAGTACCATGAGGATGGATGGAACACCAAAAGCAAGAGGGTAGCAGTCCTGATTAAAACATTGAACATCACTCCGAAGGACGGGTGTGATCACAGTGGATAACATATTACCCACACTGACAGCAAAGAAAAATATCGAGAAGAATTGTTTCAGTTGGTTTTCTTGATGAGGCAGAATAAATTGGTCCCCGCCTAACGCCACCACACAGGGCTTTATCCCGCCAGTTCCAATTGCCATCAAAGACAGGCCAGCCATGCTGAAGCCACTGTACGGATGTGTGTAAAAAAAGAAAAGGAAGTATTTATTCATGGGATACGCCAAAAATAGGTACGATTGCAAATATCTCAAACAGACTCAGTGTCCTGCATAATTCATCCACAACCTCCGCTTTTAATCTTTATCAATTAACAAGTCCCGCAGAGAGTACAAGGACATGTGTAGTTTTTTTAAATAAGAACTCTCCACAAACTGCTCCTCCACTCAGTTCGCAGTGTTCGGGAGGACGTAGAAGGCGGGTGCATAATTGACGCTTGGTGTGACTTACATTACCGGAAGATTGAGAGGAGGAAGAGAGGCTCCCATAAGCAGGATATTTCCTACGGCAAAAATCGAGGAGAGCGCCAGTACCGTGGTGTACTTCCCAATAAAGGAATCGGCCAGAATGGCTCCAAAGAGGGGCAGGAAGTAGCAGAGGAACAAAAAGACATGATAGATCGTGGTTGCCTGGTCATCCGAAAAATGAAGGATGTTTCGCATGTAGATCGTCAGCACTGCTCGCATTCCATAATAAGCAAAGCGCTCGCAAAATTCCGTTACCACGACGAAGAACACCGCCTTCGGATATCGCAATTGCTTTGTGTCTTCCTAAAAGTTAAACAAAAAAACGGGTAACGTAAGTACAATTCGCAGTATGGACATGGAGCAAACAGAATTTTGATTGCTAATTAAGAAATTCTGTACATGCTGTACATATTGAATAATTTAAGTACGAAAGCTTTATGAAATAAAAATGAATGTGGCAAATGGAGCAGTAATTGAATTAAAAGTTAATAAAATTATATATAAAAATGTTTATAATACTGACATTGTCATAGTCATATAGTCACAAGTGTCATTAGTATGATTAACAATAGTGTATTAAAAATAAAAGTAATTAAATACTAACAGAAAATACAAAACAAAGCTAAGAAAATAAAATACTAACCCAATACTAAGAAAATAAAATACTAACCCAATACTAAGAAAATAAAATACTAACCCAATACTAAGAAAATTAAAACTGAACTATAACACTAAGAGAAGAAAATATTACACAAACAGAAAATAAAAAGTTACCGGTTGAAAACGTTCGATCGCACCCTCATCCTCCTTAGTATTGGTAGGAGCAGACATTTCGCTTCTCCTATTCAAATACGACACTGACAACTGAGGTTACGAACTAGTGGGTGCTGGTGTTTTGCCTTAACCACCAACCTTCAATTTAATATAATTTATGACTAAATAATAATCCTTTCATCACCAGAAACTTTCACACTATAGTTTATGCTTGATGGCAAATACAATACTTTATGTTTTTACTGCTCAAATTTGCACCTGAGTAAATCACCTGTAAACTCTCAGACTTTTCCAAACACATCAGCATAAGTTTAGAATCCTTTATGGAGATATTAGTATTATTGTATTAATACACAATGACTTCATATTTCTTCGTCAAAACAGTAATAAGTAAACATTCGAGGAAGATCTTTACGACAGTTTCCCTCAAGGACACACACTGTTCTCTCATCACTGTAGCACTGGGGTAATGAGTGAATTCCGTAGAACAATATATGCTCACAATGTTTTCTTCATTATTATATATACTAAAGATTGAGGCTCGCTGGGAAGAGGTACAAAAGTCCGAAAAGAAACAAGCTGTCAACAAGTGACAGGTTCACATTGCACAATTATTATTATCTATTCGAACCACCAACAATGTTGAGTGAGTTCTCAGGTGATCTACTATTTACAAAGTGTCAATCAGTTTGCACAATTACAGTGATTCTACTTTTATTTACTGTCCATGTCCATCGTGGTTGAAGATGTCCCATGTCCATTCTCACAATTACGGTATTTCCTTCAACATTATCAGCTCATTGAGGTTATTGCCAAAGAACTCTTAAACACTTACGGATAACTAATTATATATGACTTGATTGTCGAAATCAGCATTAGTGATTAGGGATACGTTGAAACCACACTAATTGAGCTTCTGTCTAAAAATCATATAATTATATTTTCTTTGCGCTCCGATTGTTTTTGGGAAATATTTTACTCTAAAAATTGAGTAAGCATACTCACACTGATAACAAGATTGCAGTAGCCATCAAAAATAGAGTAAATACATCACTTGGGAAGATAACTGTATGCTGTTATACAGTTTACTTTTAAAATTCAGTGTAATATTTACTTCACGATAAGGTTTCCCACAGAAATCCAGTATATTGTGCCTTAAATCTGTCATTTTAACTTATATTGACGTAATAAATCCAAATCTCGGCAGGCTTTCCACAAAAACACAAGAATTGACGTAAATATTCTGTATAGAAATTGCGTGCAGTAGTAACAAAGGAGCGATAATTCTGGTCCAAAATAATCTTTATTCAGGAATAATTAGTGAATCACGTGGGAGGAAGCAATAACGCTAAAGCCTTCCATTCATTATTGTGTTATATTATAATGTAAATCAAACTAAGAGCGTTGACAAAGGTTCACCGAACAAGTAAATGAAGTCAATAAATGCGCAAATCTGCATAAACTCCTGAATAATAACATTCAGACTTGCAAAAATATTTACTTGACGATGATTTCCATATAGTCTACCGTCAAAAAGGCCATGTTTTAGAATAATTATAAACATTATCAATATAGCGGATATTGCATTTATTTACCCTTGGAGTAAATAAAGTATAATTGTTGCAGTGTATCCGGTCAGCTGATCACTTCGTGGCACACAATAAATTAATGTGTGGCAACTAATGCACCTAATGCAACTGGCAACTATAAGATGATTATTTTGACTTAATTAACATTATCTTGACACAGTTAAGATTAGTATGACTTTAAAAAGATTAACGTGGCTTTAAGCAGATTAACTTGCGTTTATACAGATTAACATGACTTTGAACAGATTAACTTGCGTTTAAACAGAGATCAACATGTCTTTAAACAGATTGACGTGACTTTAAAAAAGGAAAATACTTTAAAAATGCTTAATAAACATATAACTAAACCCAAGATTAATTACACCTAAAAATAAGGCAAAGTTGGTAGAATCTAATTATTATTCTTGAACTTTGTCCGGAAATGTAAAGCACGCGACTGTATTCAATTTAATATACTATTATACAACTAACTACTATACTTGATTTAATGTCGCCACAATGTTTTAAATAACCTGATGACGTGATATACCGTACATAATAATTATCCTGATGATAGCTTCTGCCACTGCCGCATCTGTGAACATGTAAGTATACATGATTATTATTCTTATATAGTTATAAATTACATGTCTGGATGAATAGCGATTGAAGAGCAAAGGAAATAAATAGGTTATGCAATTATATTGATGGAGAACTCTATATTTTATGGCAATGTTTACTTTTGCGCGTGCAATGATGACAAAACGTCATTATTATGCTTGATTGATAAGACGACAGTAATTTGTCATTCAAAGCAGGAATGAATGGAAGTTGAGAGAGAATAAGTAATGTAATAAGAAGGGAAGTGCCAGGTATGTATGTATTCATTGAAGCAATAAACATGGGTACGAGCGATTATGCATTCAGGAAATTCAGGTCGTTTTGAGTTTTTTTTGTGTTTTGTCACAATAAAAGTATAATAGGCAAATTTAATCACAATAATAATTGGACCTCGACATTGACAATGATACATACCAAAGTTGTAAGCATGCTCATTTTTACAGGTGTTTAATCGAAAGCAATTGAACAGTTTCTATATATTGTTTACATTCCACAATTATCAATCACAACATCAACGTACGTTGCAGGGTATTATTGGAAAGAATCGAGTAAACTATGCGATTGTTTGTTCAAACTTACGTCGAAGTAGTTTGTTACTTGTTCTTTATCTATATTATTATTATATATATTGTTGATCCAATGTTGAATTGATATGCAATTCAACCATTAAAATAACTTTATTCCTTCGTTCTTCATTTAAAACTGCTGGATTCGAATTTAAAATGCGTGGTTGTTTCATTGCTTTATTACAACCAGATTACACTATACTTCTTTTTAAAATGTTCTATTTAATTTCATTTTGAAATAAAAAACGATGAATAATTTCGTTGCTTTTCCATTTAAAAGGCGTTGAATCACTCACAATCAATGATTCATGTTTGTATTATTTTACATTTTATCCATTACATTTTATTTCTTCGTGTAAAAATCGTTGCAATTTAATGTTCCGACAATTAAAAAGTATTTTATACAGTCTCACGCTACGACAGAATAATGGAGCCTAGTCCTTTAAATTTGAACATACAAGTAAAAAGAATATTGATTCACGTGGAAAGATTGCATTATTATATAATATTGTCGAAGTCGACGATGAACAAAATTGTATAATGAAAATCACAATAAAATATGCTGCTATTACTATAATTGTAAAAATCCCTTTAGCAGAGTCTTAATGCTTGGTCCGTCATCGATCCGATATTAATCCAATGAAAGGAGGCACTTGAAAGACTTTGTACAGGAAAAAATTAATGCTATTAAAGGAAGATGTTCGCTTTTCCCTCCCGAAGTTTCGGTGCTGCAGGGGAATATATTACACTCAGACGCATATACATACGTGCCTGAAGATCACAGAACTCTCACATCAAAGAAATTCGCCTAGGTGTTAATTTATCGTTACCAGGCGTGAGTTGATAAATCATTTCATATAAAGTCAAAATGAACGATACTGCTATAATCTATAATATATACTTACTGCTATACTTTATACTAACACATACATATGTAGATGCTGTTTAAGCCAAAAAATAACTAGAGATAAATATAATTTGCATCGCTAAAGGCACTACGAGTTAAAATAAATAAATACATAATTATGTGTCTGATACCTGTCTCACATCTAAATTAGCTTACGTAAAGTTACTCACAATATAAAACTTTAATTCATGGCATTAATACGAAACTCATATATAGACTGTTGTACTACAATGGCGATCATAATAGAAATTACAACACTTCATACTTGTACTTTATAGAAAGCAACCCAAAGCTGAAAAACACGGATATTACGGAACAGAGATATTTGTATTCCTGTATTAATTATAAACTGACATTCAAAACTGTCATCCAGAAATAAAATAAATTAACGATTCTCCAGGAATTCGTTAGCTCGTCTGCTTGGCAGAATATTCCTTAAAATGTCTCTTCTTGGAATCCCCCATTCGAAGAACCGTTTTGTTTAGGTTTCGTCGTCTCTAGTTCACTCTTCTCTTCTTCTTTATCTGCTTTCGAGGGTGTGTAGAAATATGCGAGGATGATGAAAATTATCATGTCCACGAAAATTAGGCCGGCAAACAAGAAGAATTTCTTCCACTGTTAAAACATCACAATTACATTAATTTCTCTTTAACAACGTCACAATCACACTAACATCCCCTCAAAAATCACAACGGAATAAAATGATAAAAGCATGATAATTCTCTGTCTATCTCTGGCGCATATAAAAACCAGTTATAAGGTAAACAACAGATACTAAATAAGTATTATTACGAGCTCAATCATTTAATTACACACAAAGCATACCATTTACTGCACAATTTCATACCTGTTCATTGATTCCCTTCGTCAGACCGATGATGATTAAGACAATCAAATTTCCAAAGGCGACAGTGAGGAGCCAGCAAGCTTGAATCACAGATTTCATACTCGATGGAGCCTGTTGTGATTACAAAAAGCATCGTTTTATGGTCGACTTCACTTTTAGGGAATAAGTAGAGAATGTCTATTTCGATTTCCAAGATTTTGAATTTCTTTTAAAAGAAATACCTGTGAGTATGAGAATTCTAAGCCCGTAACTGAAAACATAACCTCAGCTACGGTCATTATGATGTATTGAGGAAGAAGCCAAAACATATGGATTGAGTTGGGTGCGACTGTTGTGTACATCTTTATTTTGTAAGGTGTTTCTGTCGAATTCGCATTAGGCAACTTGCCGACCAATGAAGCAACGTAGCTTCCGCCGAGAAGCGTCTCCACCGTCCCGACAGTAACATCAGTTCCGTTTTTATAATGCAATATTACATTATACCTATGAATCAGTAAATTAAATTCGGTTTAATTTGCCAATTTAAAGAAGATATGAAATGGTTTGGTAATATGTACATCCAACGTATTTACTTACTCGCCAGGTAGAATTTCTTTTGTAGCTGTGCCCTTTCCCTCTACATCTGGACTATTACTCGACAAGCTGAAATCCACGGTAAATTTTCCACTCAAGCTAATATTTAATATTTGAGGATCCAGATCCGAGAAAAGAAACCTGTAATTTACAAAAATCATATTAAAAAATAAATTTGAACAACTTGTTCAATATTTAATTTTCTTCGACATCAGTAGACTAGTATGTATATAATATTAATGGACTAATAATATTCAGTTTATCTTTAAAAAATAAATCTCAAAACTTTAATATCAAACTCTTCAATAGGTTCAAACTCTTGATTCTCATTAAAAAAGAAAGAACAGGCCATATTTTCTGGCTGGAGGCTGGATTATTAAATTAACTAAACCTTTGAGTGCACGTAATTTTTAATATTACCTAAAGAACGACTTCCCGTCTTCAGACTTTTTAAGTATATCGTGAGATTGTGGAAAAGTTAGCTGTATTTGATTATTGGAGTCAAGTGAAATTAATAAACTTCTTCCCTGAAATCATAATAAATGCAAAAAGATGAGAAAAAATGATTTTTAATAATGTCAACATAGATTTTTAAGCATTATGATTTATATTGTTAAGGCTAAAAGCAATAATAATGTCATACTTCTCCAGATTTAGCTGTGACTGGGTAGCGTTTCGTTTCTACCAAGCTTTTGCAGTTAAAGTTGGAATCATTGTCGTAGGGATCCACAGATTTCAATGTGATGTTGTAATCCATACTCCGAAGATTGTCGAAAGTTTTGCTGTCAAATCTAGATATTTGGTTTTGTGCCAGGACGGTTGCCCCATCTAGGTTGTTTTGCACGTCCACACGAATTGAGCAAGGGATTTCGTTGATGAAGTTTAGTGTCGACTCGTTCGCAGTTATTGTTTTAGGGTACGTTGTCTGTACGAAATTTATTAAAATTAGTATAATGTATCTCTTATTATAATGTATTTTGTAAATTAATCTAAATGTTTTAAACAATGATTTTTATTTATTTTTAGAGCATGGTCTTCAGTTTTGGTGTGGTAGAATCTGTTATTTTCAAGTGAAACTAAAATAAACGTTACCTCTAAACGTAACTCCAGGAGCCCAGAAATGACGAATGCTATTCCGGCCAAAAACAATCCACATGTTAAACGCTGCAGGGGTTTCTTAAGTACACCCACTTTGGTTAAACAAGGGTACACAATTTGATCAAAGATTGGAATCAGAAGCAAAATCAACAGAGGATTGACGATCTGGAATTTGTTTTTTAAAATTACGGAAAACAATTTAAAAAACAGGCAAAAATTGCCAGGCGGCTATGATCAATTATGATTATGTAAAATCTATTTCTACTGCATCAAATTGTCTATTACAAATGTCTGTATAAAGCGGTAAATATATTAACATGTAATTGATTATAACCTGCATTTGATCAGGAAGGATACTCCAGCCCGCGAACATGTAGCCATCCATTCTGGTGGCTTGGAATGTCCATGTGGATCCCTAGCACCAAGAACGTATTTCGAAATTAATTTAACTATTCATAGACATTTTAATAGTTAATTTTCAACCATGCTTGAGAGTGTCCATGGTTTTCTAAATAAATTTGTGTCATACTTGTTGATCAAACAGAGCCCAGAACACTGGCAATGGAAGGTAGAGGACAAGAATTCTCAACAAAACCTTGATGTCCTCGATTAATTTCTTGTCATACTTTCCTTTTCCGTCGTCGGCATAATCCAACCAGTGCTCACGCTGGCCTCCCTCTTTTCGCTGTTTGATAGCATACTAGAAGTTCAACAGAATGATAAACAACATGCTAGAAATCCTGTCATCATCGAAACTCTTGACATATGTTCAACGCCATTGAAAATTAAGTTATTGACTCGTGTTCCACGTAATTGAAAATGAACATCTTGACGAATGTTCAACGCCATTGAAATGGTGCTCCTGACAGATATTCATGAATAAAATTATATAATCAACTATAAAGTCAAATATAACTCACCCCGACACACTTGACAACCTTCGAGACAATGTTCCCCTCAGGAGGGTGCATCCTGTAAAATTTTTTCCCCGCAAGAAATATCACTGCAAACGGTCAATTGGAATTAGTTGGAATGTTAAGACATATTTTGGATTGAAATTAGTACTATTAACATCTCATTGAAATTAGGAAATTGGCCTTTTCGGGTGTCCTCATCGCGATTGCATTATTGTCGGCATTAATTTTGATAATAGTACCAAACTTTTCCAAGTTGTAATTTAAATATAATATTTAGACCACGTGGAGTCAGTGGAGTGTCCAAACGTAACTACAAATGCTGTAATGACTCACGCAGTGAAACAATCATGAGGGCAGCGGGTACAGAGAAGGCAAGCATGTAGCAGTCCTGATCAAAGCACTGAGTCTTCCTCATGAGGGGAGTGATAACTGTTGAGATTAAGCTTCCAGCATTAATTGAGAAATAGAAGATGGAGAAGAATGTGGCTAATTGTAATGCTTGTTGGGGTAAAACGAATTGATCGCCACCGAACGCGGACACACAAGGCTTAATGCCTCCCGTCCCTACGGCTATCAACAATAATCCAATCATGCTCAAGGGCCTAAAATAGCATTAAAATAATAAACAAAATAATTAAAATGTGCCTTTCCGATACGTAAATAAAAATGTCGTTTATAATGTCATGGTTTTACAATATCATGTTTATAGTCATGAAAAACTCACAGCGGACTGGAAGCACTGTTTAGAGGTGGAGTGGCAGCTAATGACAAAACAATGTTTCCCAATGCATAGACCACCGACAGGTAAAATATTGTTCTGTAAAATGTTATTATGCACTTGTAATAATTGCCTAAATCCCTTATCACTATTTTTGAGCTCAATGATTATTCAATTACTTCTACAAGTTCTACAACATCATTTAGTGAGGTTAAAGATTGTGTAACGTAAATTACCTGAATTTCCCCAGAAATGAGTCGGCAATCATAGCGCCAAGAACAGGCATGAAATAACAGAGCATCCCAAAGGCATGGTAAATTTCCGTCGCTTCATCTTCATCAAATAACAGAGCCTTGTGCAAAAACAATATGAGCACCGCTGTGGGGATAGAGCAACAAATACATTAGGGACTGCAATTACGATTAGATGCGATGCGGGTAAACAACAGTTTAGAAATTATTATTGCTATACGTTATTTACTGGGCTATACATATAATTAAAGCATCTTGCTGATATGTACATATATTGTCTATGACGTTGTGATATTATTACTGCTTAGTGCACTAATTGCTGACTATGACTATGGGTCAGATGCCAACAACTGCTTCCAGATGATTACAATACAGATACACAATCATTTTTTGATACATAGCGTTTTTCCCAGAAATTACTACAGACAAACGAAAGGATGCCCGTTTCCCAAACAGCGAAAGTGTTGTTCAAAGGCAAGAACGTCATTTGTTTTCCGCGTATTATCACCATTCAAAGAATCTCTAAAATAAACTCAATCGTTGAAGTTACGTTTATATATACCTAATCTACAAGCTTTATAATTAGAAGTCGGGTCGGGATTGAAGATATGAGTGTCTGTACATGCATATTTACATTTCGTGGAATCTGGAAATTGTTTCTAATAACTGCTTTAATCCATCGCGTTAGCAATATCAATTGTATTCCATTACCACTCCATGTAATAAAATCACCTTGTAGATCATAAACGTTTTGAAGACTCCAAACTAATCCTGGCTCCCCTTACTAAATCCTTGTCCATTCGTTAAACAACACAAGTTATTAATGTGGAGATAAGTGTAAGTGCGACGTACGGTATATTATGACATGCATCTTTACTTCTTTATAATTTACTATTAATGGAAATGCCAGAGTTCATGTTGAGTTGACCAACTGACCAACTCCGTAAATAATAAACAACCAGCTTTGTAATTTATAATGTTACATCTCAAGGGAAAGGGAATAACCTATTGTGGTATAGGATTACAGGTGAAACTAATAGGTTTACGAGGTACAAACGACAAGGCCTCACACATACTTGTGTTCTAAAGTGATTTATGGCGTAATCTAATAAGCGGCACTTGGTCAACGTCTATTAGCATTATGTTACCCTCAGCATAATAGTAATAATTATATTTAATAGTATATAGTTAGTATATACATAGAGTCGTATGGCAAAAATTCGCAAAATACCATAAACTGGATGTTAAAAATATTCTTATTACAAATGTTGACAGAAGATTATTATGGCGAGCACGATTGTCAAGCCCAAAAATATTGTGCGTTAAGCAAAATGAAATGTAAATAATAAATAAGTAGGAAACAACTTGACAAAGTCAATGTAAGCTACGTATAATATCTTCAATTCTCATACATGATCTTCTGCAGTATCTGTGTATCTGTATGTACATATGTACATGACCACATGCCATGTGTGTATTTTCATTCATGGATACTTACAAGTGTGAAGTTTGGGTTTGGAGTATGGTGTTGTACATGTGTGATGGTAAAAGGTGTAAATTTTGTTAAAGATGTGGAAATAAATGTAGTTTTAGAGAAATACATAGGTATATACATAGAGACATACGTAGAAGATGTTTTAGTTAAAAACCACGGGCCTGTTGTAAATATGTAAAAACCCAGAGACAGGAAATTACAATGATCTTAATTCTATGGCATAAGTACTATCCATACCTAATCGTAAGATACGTCCCAGGAAACCATCGGCGTTGGTTCAGTGATGGCACAGAGCTGGTATCGCCGGCTAAGCGCTGTTGATGGCTCGGT